>PVJA010039886.1:0-18842 GCA_004027025.1 Myocastor coypus | reverse complement strand
GAGGGAGGGAGGGAGGGAGGGAGGGAGGGAAGGAAGGGAGGTGTGAGGCCCACTGAGGAAGGAGAAGGAAGCGGGAGAGGCAGAGCAGCAGAATGAGATCCCTGATTGTATGAATCCCTAAATTCTAAAGATTTTCAGTTACCGTTTCAATCACTGCCCTTTGATTTTCATTTTTCTCCTTGTGCATTTATCTTTGTTCACACCATTGCGGGGCGGTACATTTCCACATAATGTTACCTGTGCATCCTCTGTCTTTTTACCCACCCTGGCATTTCCTGCTCTTCTCAGGAGAGACAACGTAATTTGGTAGGCTGGGTTTCAAGAAGCAACACAAGCAAGTTATTTTTGTCACGCTTCTAAGGCTAATCAGGAAGGCAGTGATTAAATAGCTCACTCTTGAGTCAACTTGATCTTCTGAAGTACAATTTGCGTTGGTTTCTTCCAAACAAGGAAGATACTTCAGTGCTTATTACAAGAAAAAAATATTTAAATAGCTCATTGATGGCATATATAGTATTAATAAATGGTTTTTTTTTTGTAATTATATTATTAGCAGGTTTGCTCTTGTATTGTAAAGAAGTGCAGAGCAAAAGGATTCAAATAGGGTGATTGGTTTGTCTGGGTGTTTATTTCTGGCATGTGTCCACTTACTGAGTGACTCTTCGTCTTTATGAGTACGTTTTCATGACCCTCACCTCCCATCAAAGAGTAGGTGCATGGATGCACCGCTTTTTAGAAGTGGCTCTCCATTTCGGCCTTCCTCAGTGCTTTAGGGCAGTCCAGATAAATTTGCTTCTGCTTGAGGAATGCAAGCCAGGAAGGCGGCCTTTTCTCAGTGAGCTGAGACATAGAGGTTGAACTCTCACAACTGAGCAAACACAGCATGGAGATCTTCTCAGGGGGCCAGGAAAGGCTAATGACCCCTAGCGTTGCCTGGGCCTCAGGGGATGAGTGCAACCTAGAGGTGGGTGCACCTAGGTTAGCAAAGGGTGGAGGGTGGAAGGAGAACTTCTGGAACAAGGGCGAGGCTCTGGAGAAAGGAGCGAGGGCGTAGAGCAGAGCAAGAGGAGACAGAGGGCCCCGGGCACAGCATGGTAGATTCACATATGACACTGACAAAAGGTCAACACAGAAATCAGTTATAAAATTTTCACTCAAATGATGAAAATATTTTATATTTACTTTATTTCTCAGCATCACTTGGATCAAGTTATGATTCCACTTCATTCTAGTTAAGCTTATTGAAGTTTGAAAAATGTGAGACAAAATGAGCAACATCACTAAATTTTCTTTTTAGGTATGCTGAGTACCTATGAGGGGCTAACAAACATGCTCTGTGCTTTAGAAATAAACGCAAAGTCAATATAATTGACTTTAAGTTTAAAATCAGCAGAAGGCTAGTACATATACATAATGAAGTATTGCCATATATAGTTGCATGAAAAATATGTAAATCATTCCCCCAAGACTACCAATGCTGAGTTCCTCCATGTGCTAGGTGGGAAAAGGCAAGGCCCGGAAGCTTCGAGAAGAAGCAGTACGTGAACTATCTTAAATGAAACTGTTCAGGGCTGCAGAGATAGCTCAGCAGAATAAGCGCTTGGGTCCTGAGTTCAACCCCTGGTATCACCAAAAAATTAAAATTAGAATTAAAAAATAAAATAAAATAGTTCCAACATTTATGCAGAAGCAGTAACAACTGAGAGCACTTTATGCAATTAAGCAACACTTCAAGGACTCTAACATGGAGTTGGTGAAGACACCAGAGAAAATTTACTCATTTCCATATTAACCAACTGCAAATAACCGAACTGAGCTTTATATTCCTGTGTTTATCAATATACGTCTATGCATTGACTATAACTATACAAATTTTTATTAAATTTACAGGTCTATAGCTTTGAGTTGTTTAAACTAGTTTCCTCACTTGGTAGGCTATATAAATTCAGGGATAAAAAATTAACGGCTTTTAGCCAAAATTCCCACTTGCTCTTATTTGTTTTTAACTTTGGCTTTCATATTTTGTAGGTCAAAGGGTTTCCCCATTAACTTAGGAGGTTCTGCTCCTTGGATGCTCTGTTCTATAAAATGAGGAAGAAAATATGACTTACTGCATAGAGACTCAAAGAGTTAATCCATGTAAGTCTTAAAATAGTGCCAAGAGAAATTTTGCGCTAGAATCTAGCTGAATCTTCAGACTAGGGGAAATAAGAGCCATGGGGGTATAGAAGATGACTAGTTTTCAAAAATGTTTCTTCTCTTCTAACTTCCAATAGACAATGCTTAGTCTTTTCTCAATAAAAAACAAATGAAAACTACATTAAAATTATTAACATTATCAAAATCCAATTTCTAAGGAGTAAACTTTGCTGGTGCCACCAAATAAAGAATCCAGTGAACAGGGCCAGCGGGATAGCTCAGCAGACTAAGCACCTGCTTAGGCAAGTGCAGGGACCTAGGTTCAATCTCCTAGACCATATGCCTCATGAGCTCTGTCCCCAGGCCCTGAACTGGCCATGGAGTCAGGGTGTGGTGGCACACGCCTATGATCCTAGAGTTGGTTGGGGAAGCTGAAAATAGGGAGTCTGAACTGCTTAGTGACACCCTGTACCAAATACTGTGAAAAAGAAAGAATCCAATAAATTACCCTTTATTCTAGTAAATGCAGACATGACCTAAATTACTGCTAAAAGGAAACTCCAGAGACTTATAGCAGAGAAAATAAAATTATCCCTACCTCTGGTGGATACCTGATCGTATCTTGCTGATTAGCTTTGAGCCGCTTTGTTTTGCAGCCATTTCTAAAGAACTACAGTCCTTAGTCACTGATATGAAGGATACTTATGTCCAACCAAATGGCAAAGGGTAGGTAAGATATACAAAGGATTAAATGCCAAAAATCATGGGCTTTCTTTTTGAAATGGATATAGCCAACTCAGTCAGTTATCTGACTCCTATTACAGAAAGCTAATAACCTTCAGTCAATTTGACAGCACAGAGCAATGGCTAGACAGTCTTGCCATGGATCGTGGTCTGATGTGTTTCATATGGTCTTAGGGATTATTGGCTTCTGTGTAAATGTCTGCTAGATTTGTGTCGCATTACGGAAAAGCACCGACCAAGTCAGCTAGTTTACAGTGTGTCATGAAATGTTACGTCACGTGAAAAGTGAATGAAAGTGCACCCTAGTGTAAGCAAGGAAGGGTCACCATGCACGGCAGGAAAATTTCAGGAGCCAATAAACTCTGTGTAACATACTCTTATCTGTTTTAAGGGAGGAGAGAATATTGTGAATTTTATGTGTGCTTGCATGGATGATCACAAAATATTTTAAGAGCATTAACAAAAACGTAACATTGGTCTTCACCAGAAGAGAAACTGGGATTCATGATGTAAGATGATTTTTATTAATTCTTTCATAGCTTTGAATTCAGAAAAAAATCAGATTTGTTTTCTAGTCCACTAGCAACAAAAAAAATCAAGATATACTTGCCCAAAGAAATTAGAAAAATTAGCTGCAGACCAAGCCCATAATATAAATAATTTCAGTGAAAAGGAACTTTTATCTTGACTACTTTAAACTTCTAAATAAATTGACCTAGTTTACAAGTTCTTGCTTAATGAAAAAGAAGGAATAATTTGGGGTGACATTTTTCTCCTAGATGTGAGATGTTTATTTTCAGGAAGAGATGATGCTCAAATAACATATTTCTTCCAAGTAGAATATACTAATTGAATGATAGAAATGGTAACATTGGCAACAGAATGGTATATGGTAATTGGATGTCATAACAACCAAACTCAGTGTAAACCTGTAGAGCTTAAGCTGTATGTTTAGCACCCAACTAATTTGGTGTGAGGAGCCTTGCTAAGGGATTTATTATGTAACGTGAATAAAGGGAGCGAAAAATGAGCAAAATATGCAAGTCATTCAATTTCACCAAGTTCAAGGCAAGATAAGGGCTGTGTTTTCTCAGTACCATAATGAGGATCTTCAAGCAGCCAGGGAGTAAAGAAAACGTGAAAGTGACTTTATAAAAGGCTTTTAGAAACTTTAGACTTGTCTACTAGATATTCATGGTACTTTAACTTTAATGCAAAAACATAAGGAACTGGAGCTTGAGAACATAAACTTTACAAAAGAAAATGTAAGACTATTTTGCTGTTCTCATACCTCCGCCTAGATCTTAGGTAGCAAGATCCAAGAAAACTGTCTACAGAATAGTCTTGAACTATGACCAACTCGCTCTAGATCGAAGCTTTTAGATTTGTACTCTCAACGCTGGCCTATCTGAAAAAGCAATTCCTCGGCTGGAATGGGTTTTCCTAGTCACCGCTGGGCAGGCGACAGGATTGGTCCAGTGGCTGATTTTAGCAGGTCCTCACTGCAGACCTTAGCCTGTCCTAAGTGCTCTGGGACTCCTGCATGCCGTGCGTTGAGAGGTAAAGAAACCTGCACAATGTAAGCTGTGGAAAAGGGGTCGGGCAGCCACGCAGCTGCACCACGTTTCTGGAAATACACACAGGACTGGCTTACAGCACGTTGCATGCTATCAGCGCCTAATTAATATGTGAGCAGGCTTCATCATAAATATCGTAACTCAAACCCAACAGGTTACTGCCACTGATAATATTACAGTAAAGAGGGTCTAAATGGAAAGGTAAAGCTAAAAGCTGTGAGTCCCTCGCAGGGATGACATCTTACCTGAAGGGAAATCACCAAATACCTGAAAGCACTAAAGGAGAAACTCTGCTAGACATTAAAACTGTAGTCTTTTAAAATTTGGGGGCTGAGGAGATAGCTCAGTGGAATAAGTACTTGCCTGGCAGGTGCAATGTCCTGAGTTCAATCTGTGGTACCTCCCACCTCTAAAACAGCAACAATAAAACTTCCCCCAAATACAATAAATTAATCATAAATAATAAATTTTTTCATTGCATTCTTCTCAAATGCTTCCCCTAATTACTTATAGGACAACAGTTTGATGTTATAAAGCAGAAAACAAAACAAGGGGGAAAGGTGACCCTTATCACTTGACAGTGAGCAGAAGGCAAGTCATTCTGCATGAGCAAGACAACCCAAGCATTCTGGCCCCACTCTGCGACTGGTCATCGTAAACACATGACATTTTCAGGGAAATTTTGGAAACATTTTCTCAAGGTGAAATAGAAGGAAAGAAAGAAGAAGACAACAAGAAGCTACGGAGCCAAACACTGTTGCTAAGTGATTTCTTGGATTAGAAAATAATTCTATAGTTAGGATATAAGCAACGCTTAAAGTTCAACAGTACTAAAGGAAAATCAGTCAGTACATTCGAGCTATGTAAACACATAGTAAGCTGGCAGCAATTTCTTATACTAACAAGGCAAAAGTATGGAGAACAACAGGAAACAATGGAACAAACTGAGAATCAAGCCAAATAAGATTATCTAGAAGAAAATCATAGAAGCCTTAGGGTAACATAGGTCTAAATTATATTGTATAATAACAGTGAGCTGTGTGCAGAAGTTTATGTTTTATTTTGGTTTTTGAGACAGGGTCTCCCTATGTAGTTCAAACTGGCCTGGAACTTATTGTGCAGCTAAAAATGACCTTGAGCTCATGGCAATCCTCCTGCCTCAGCCTCCCACACTCTGGGATTCCCAGTGTGTGCTTACCATATTTGCCTCTGCACAGAGTTTTAAGCGACAGTACTTTCAATTAATATAATTCTTTAAGACTCACCAAAAGATAAAGAGTGTTTTATTTTTCTTAGACACCCATTAAGTGGATGTTATTTTTATCTTAAGGAGAATAAAATACAAGGAAAACATTTAAGATGATACAGAATCTCAAACCAAGATGATAGGAAATCAGCAATGCTTGTTATACTGCATGCTGGGGTCTCCAATGTAGCTGTCCAGTTGTCAGATAACAGCATGCAAAATCGGTTCAGTACAAAAAAGTTAAGCATTAAGAGTTCCTTTGTTTTTTATTTTAAGATGAATAAAAGATAAGCAAAAAATGAAACTTTCAGAACAGGCTAGTAGGGCATTAACAACTACACATTGCTGGCTTCCTACTAGTTAATCAGACTACAAGACACAGGCCTTGTCTAAACAATATCACCACGAGAAATTCTCTCTGAGGAGCTAAGAGAAGCCAAGTGTAAAGCTGTCCTAACTCCCTTGTGTGTACATCCTTTGGCCTTTCTTCCATTCTCCTTCGCCCATCACAAGTTGCTGGACACTTCTACAGGTCAATGAAAGTAACTTCAGAGCCTGACAACAAGTGACATAACGCAGACCTGCATGTGTACATAAATTGTGGAGTGTGTACTCACCAGTGTGAGAAAGAGAACAAGAACGCAGTACCCAAGCCATACAATAGGAATTATATACTAGGCGGAAACACTATGCAAACAGAATTTCTTCCTTTAAAACAAATACATGTCTGGGAATGTAAACACATGTATTTTCAGTGGCTTTTTACTTTTAAAATAGAATGTATTTTATTTTATTTCCTTTCCTCCCCCCCCCAAAAAAAAAAAATTGAAAAAGAGAGAAAAGTTCTCGTTGCCTCTTCTTCCAGAAGTCGTAAGGTCGCTGCACTTCCTATTTCATAAAGATTCACGCCCCAACTTCCAGAACTATTTGTCTTGACGACAACAGGAGAGCAAGCAGAAGTTACCATGCCTTTCTCATGCCTGAGACCTGGCGAAGCCATGCGGAGGCTGTTTCACGTCCCCTGTACATCCGCTCTTGGGTGCTACGGCCTCTGCAGATCACTCCTGGGAGCCAGGGGAAGGCCGCTAGAGGCCGGCCCACGTGGAGCCAGTGTGCGGATGACCCTCCTGCCCCTCACGGATGAGCCCACGCTGCGAATTATCTCCCTGTAGAGAGGGCTGCTGCAGGCTGTAATTTCTCTGATCCACACAAACAAAATGTAATTTTTCTTCAGTGCGCCTTTTCACCAAGAGGCAGTTGTCTGAAGAGACGATGTTTACTTGACATGTTGTGCTCTCTACTCACTTGAAACCCTGATATCCACACTAGTATTTTGAGGAGCATAATTCCTCAGAGTGATAGAACTGCCCTACGATGCAGCCATAATGTTAATGCAAAGACAATAAAAACTAAGACATATGGGGCATATAAGTAAAACTGAGCCAATCAGCTAAGTGGCTAGCTAAATTACCTCCATCGGCAAAAGTTCTATCTAGTTTGTTCACCATTAATATATAAATAAATCATTAAGATGAATTAATATCAGAAAAAATATATAATTAAATCAGACTTGGGTCCCAGCACTCGGGAGGCTGAGTCAGGAAGATAGGTGCAAGTTCGAGACCAGCCTGGGCTACAAAAGTGAGCCTAAGGCCAGCCTGAATTGCATAGTGAGGCCCTGTCTCAAAAAGACAAAAATAAAATAATAAATCAGACTTGGTAATCTCTGGAACTACCAAGTGGCCTTGTACTTTCACAGGAAAACAAAAATCTATAAAATGATTAGAGTGCTGGTGAGATAGCTCAGCAGACCAAGTTTATACTGAGGCAAGCACAGGGACCAGGTTCCTTCCCAGACACCACAGGCCGTGCAGGCCCCGCCCACCGTGGAGCTGAGCCAGCCCAGGGGTTCAGGCATTCTTGGCGCACACCTGCAATCCCAGTGCTGGGGACGGGGAAAACAGGCGGATCTATAGGGGTCCCAGGTATACAGTGAGACCCTAAATACCCTGTAGACCCTTCCCTAAAATACAAAAGTAAATAAAACACCATGACAAGCCAGTCTTGTTACTCTGTTACATTAACTTTCTTTACAATCCCTGATTTTAACAAAAGTGGTTCAGTAAATAGACAAAGTATATGCTATCTCCATTTCATTTAAATAGAAAACGTCGATAGGTAACACAAAATAGTTGGAGCTGAGCAATTAACTTGGCCAAGTGCCTGCCTGGCAAGCACAAGGACCCAGGTCTGATCTGCGGTATTGCATGCTGGGTTATAAGGAAGTAAAAGAACAAATAGGAGGAAAAATATTTTTAAAAATTAAGCAGTAATTCCTCCTTTGAAAAAACCCGCAGACACTGGCAATACGATTATCTGAATTATCTTGCATATATTCGTAAGTATATCTTTTCCCTTCTTTCTTTTGTTCTTTTCCTCATCCCAGTTATGTTCATTATTAAAATAGATTAAAATAGCTTTTTTAAAAATCTGGTATCAAGGATTGAACTCACTCTCACACATGAAGGCAAGCCCCATGCCAGCTATTTCCCTGTCCTCTTAATTTTTTTTTTTTTAAATTTTAAGATGGGGTCTCAGTCTCTTCCCACACTGGTGTCAGACTCGCAGCCCTCTGTTGTCAGCCTCCTAAGTAGCTGGGATTACAGGCACGCACTACTGTGTGTGGATTAAAGTAGTTTTATATATATATATATATATATATATATATATATATATATATATATATATTTTTTTTTTTTTTTCTTCCATCCAGCACATAATAGGTTCATCAGAATTACATCATGAAAATCAGCATCCACCTCACCACTAACAGAGATACGCTATAGCTGGAAATATTCCTGAATTTTCCTAAATACGTTCACGCTGTTTTCTGGACCACTGCTGACAAAGCCCCAGCCCTGCAGCACGCCACCTGTGTCACTGAACGCTGTAAGGGGTTCGCCATCCCTGCCCTAGCCAAGCACGGGCGCGTGTCCCACAAAGGTCTCCACAGTGAGCAGTGGGAGACTCAAGACAGGACTTCACTCAGTATCAACCCCAGTCTCTCCTCTCAGGTGTGCTGCTGCAGCCAAGGATCCGGAAGACACGCCCGCCTGCTCGGGATGCAAGGAGACACGGACGTCTGGCTTTGCTAAGCATGCATGCGTCCCCACGTACCACCATCCTGTGAATTCATCTGATCATTGGCAACCACAGAGCTAACACACGCGCACACACAGACACACCAGGCAATTGGCAGCCCTGGCTGTGTGGCCCTTGGCCGTCCACCCACGATCTACAGCACAGCATCTCACGGCAAGTAGGCTGGAATAAGTCCTAGCCACTGCAAAGCCCAGCCCTGTAGCCAAAATGCAGTCTCCCCAGCCCAAGTGAGCCCAAGGAAGCAGGACGGGACAAAAGGCTGCAGCAGCAGCTACAGAAGGAGAGAGGGAGGGTGACAGCCGGAGAAGGCCTTCCTGCCTTCCCAAGGCGCAACCTCAAGTCCTGCCTACACAGCTGGCCTGCCCATCACAAGACGAGTTACACCGCTTGGTGATTGGCTTGGCCATGCTGCTGGAGACCCCGGTGTGCCAGAGGATATACCAAAACACTGAACTCAGTTTAAGCAACACATGACAATCATTCCCTTAAATTATATACAAAGGCTAGCCCTCTCCAGATGAGCAAATTCAGATTGCTTCCAGGATATGTTGTCTTGTATGCTTTTCAGATTATTCCCCTCTGTTACAAAGGGACACAACCATTAATTTAGACACATTATATGGGAGCAGTCCGACCAGGAAAAATAACATGCTCTTCATCTGACTGGCATCCCTCTTGTTGCATATGTAATAGAGTAAAATAGAATGTTTCAGAAAGTTCCGAGACACCGAGTCCATCTACTAGATAGGGATTAGTAACAGTCATAGCTTATCCTGGAGGTACAGGGCTATAATGCCAGTATCTGTGGGAGGCTGAGGCGGCAGGGTTGCAGGGTCAGTCCCAGGCTGGACAACATAGTGACAGAGTGACCCTTTCTAAAAATGAAGTAAAAGGGATGGGTATGTAGCTGAGTACATAGGCCTGGACTCCCATCCCAGCCTGTCTCTTGGTCTCGCTCTCTGTCTCTCACTCTGTCTATCTCTGTCTCTCTCTGCCTCTGTCTCTGTGTCTCTCCCTGTCTTTCTCTGTCTCTGTGTCTCTCCCTGTCTCTGTCTCTGTCTCTTTCTGCCTCTGTCTCTGTGTCTCTCCCTGTCTTTCTCTGTCTCTGTCTCTGTGTCTCTCCCTGTCTCTCTCTCTGTCTCTTTCTGCCTCTGTCTCTGTGTATCTCCCTGTCTTTGTCTCTCTCTTTCACATACACACACACACACACACACACACACACACACCAGAAAAAGAAAAGGACAATAAAAGGAGGCGCAAATAGGGCTGGACTGTGTTTATGACCTGTTTCAAGTTTCACTGCCACCAGTAAAGCCAACCATGACAGCTTAACCACATACTCATCTTCTCTTCTCCAGAGAACAACTCTCCAGGAGAGCCCACTCTGGAGACAAAGACCACTGCACACTCTGAGCTGCCGCCTACATCCCTTGGACTCTCTCGTGGGAGCTGTTCCAGCTGCACTGATCTCGGCTCCTCCCACCCTGCCCGCTCTGGCAAGATCACACTATCTCACCACCTTATCTGTAAAGAGCCCCTGCTGCCCCCAGAAAAGGGCCTTCACTTGTAGAGCACAGTGACACTTGCCTGACTTAAGGCTGGCATTTGCACACCTGCTGTAATCATTAAAGGCTTCACATGACAGGTGCTTCGTTTCCTGGAGACTCTTCATTTCTGTGACTTACCCTTCCCCTGGCTCAGTCTAGTGACTCCCGGTGGGCTGCCCTGGGATATGTTTTGTTACACCTGCCGCAGCCAAGAACCTAGGCAGCAGTGGGACAAAAACTGAGGAATGGATAAAATAGTTGTAGTATGTTTATACAACGGGGTATTGCTTAGCTATAGAAAAGATAAACTCAAGGTTTTATATGTAGATGGACGCAACTAGAGACCATTCTCACAAGTGAAACAAAGCAGATCCAGGTGTACAGACATTGTCCTCTCTTCCCAGAGTAAAATCCTGACAGAGTAAACAGAATCTGAAAGGTACAATGGGTAGAAAGGGAAAGAAACTGTGTAGAGGGAAGGAACAACTGGGATGAGGGAAAAGGAGAGAGGAAAGAAAGAGGAAGGGAAAAGACAGATCCGCGTACACATAGGGTGGCTGGGATAACTGCCCTGATCGCCGCTGGTCTATGGAAAGCAGCCATTAATGCTCAACTTCTTTGTCTCTCCTTTTCTACTTTTTACAACCCTTTAAGCCAATATGGCATGCTTATCTCTAGTAATCTGAAAAACTAATTTGAAGGCGACAATATGCAATATAGCAACCATGGTTGAATTCCCAGTGTTCTGTTGAGTAGAATTCTGCGTCATTTCTGATGGTTTTTTGTTTCTTTGTTTGTCTGTTGTATGTCATCTTTTAAAAAATGCGTCCAGGGCGAAATTGAGGGCATACCTGCAGGACTCTCAGAGTAAGGGCTTCATTAAGTGTCGTACCAGTACACTCCACTCTAAGAGCAAGCCTGGTGTCGGAGTGCGCAGAGCACAGGTGGCGCTCCTGCGACCTAAGTGCAGCCGCACCTCAGGTCCTGCTCACCGCTGGCGGCAGCACGACTCTGCAGAAGCCACCGTTAGGCGTGGGCACAGCCAGCACCGTCCCAACTGCCTCTCCAGCTCTGCTTATCTCTTCCTGAAAATCACTTGCATTGAGTGGATGTGGAGCCAGAGACCGCCTTGACACTAGGATGACGTTTCAGGTTTTGAATTAATAAACCGATGTAATACCCAAATCGGTGTTGATACTGCACGCCGAGAACCTTCCAGCAAAATAAATAATCAACTTGGGAAGGAAAGGCCTGAACACGTGACCTAGAAGCAGGCTGAGGATACTAAGATGACAGCGTAAATGTGCGCACATGGACGCGTAAGTACGCAGGAAGGGCAACACGCCGCGCCTGGGCAGGCGTGGAAAGGTCACCACGCTCGGCGGCGCACGCTGTTCTGAGACCCGGAGCCTCTGCCCAGGTGGTCAGAGAAGTAGCGGCCAGTGGGGAGGGAGGGAGACGCTGGCGGGTGCTGCAGCTGTTCACCACAGGTGGGGAGATTCAGGGTTCAGAATGCTGTCAGTATTGTGTCAATGATAAGTTCTCCTCGGATTCCAATAGCCTAGCATTGTATGACAGTTTTCAAACAACAGACTCATGTGATGTTTCTGTGTATATTATCCATATAAAAACACCTAAGTAAGTAATATAGGGCATTTATGTTATGCATAAACACATATGAATAGATAACATATTTTTATTTGATTGTCTTTCTTTAAAAGACCGAGAATTTAGTGTATTTTATCTTGTTGAGGATTTCATTAAGAAAAATAATAAAAATTTATTATAAACAAAATATAAAAAAACTGAAGAACTACAACCAAACCCTTGAAGTTACAACCATTGTCTGCTTGATAGAGAGACATTTGCTGCATGTCATGAATGCACTCAGACAATGTTTATATGACAAAATGTTAGCAAGTCAGAAAACACAAATAGACTTATAAAACGTCAGATTTATAAAATACACACTTCTCTCCTATAACCTTGAAAGTTATTACTCTCACGTACAATAAAATTGTGTTTTCTTAAAATTTAACAAACATATAAAAACCTATTTTCCATTTCCATTAGAGAATTTTATAAAAACTTCTGAAGTCTACCAGCCACATAGACATAAAAGAAGCCCCGGATGTGTCCGAGAACCTTAGCATTCTATAACTTAACATGAGAGCAAGATTCCTCCGCGAGACTAAGCAGACTGAAGTCCTGGAAACTAGAGGTGGCACTTCCACCGCGAAGTTTATTACACAGCGTTCTGCTGCTAAGCATCCTATGTACCTTGGAGCCAGAGCAGATCACTCCTGCCTGATTATGGAGGTTGGAACTCTTCATCTCCTCATAATGTTTCTGTGCGAAAATGAAGGCTAGGCCTCTTGGCATCTTCAGTAGAGTTTTAATTTTTCATGCCGAAAGTCTAGCTTTTATTACTTGTCTAGAATAAGTGTTAAGATCTCGGTTATTAAGCGTACTGAGTTAGTATCATTTGAAAGTGAGAGAAGATTCTTAGAGTGGGTATAGAAACTGGGCACTATGGCAGGGCTGGAGGGGAGGGACTAAGGGAGGCAAGCTGTGCTCTGATGAGAGTTAGGCACAGTGAAAAGCACCTGTCACCTCCTTACCATACCCTGTGCCTAAGCATCCCAGCGGATCACCACTTCAGTAACAGGCTTCCTGCTGGTCACATAGGAAGACTGCTATACCATACCCTAGCAGTCTTTCAATTCCAAAGTTCATTGGCTCATGACTGTGGAAAATAGTACTGTGACCAGAAGGACTCAGCCACAGTGTTGCAAAGCAGGTATATTAAGCTCTCTCCGCTGCTACAACAAAATACCACAGTCCAGTTGGCTTCTAAACAGCAGATTTATATGTCCTGCAATTCTGGAGACAAGAAAGTACTAGAGTCAGCCACAACAAAGTTTAGGGTCAGGACAGTACTTGCAAACAACTTCCACAAAGGAAAATAACCTCCCGGGGTCTTGCCATGGTTTCAGGAGTATGGGATTCGCTGGGGTGTCTTTCATAAGGGCCATTAATTCCACTAACAGGGGCACTCTTCATGCAGCAAAGCCTTCTCCAAAGTTCCACCTTCAAACACTAGCGCCCTGAGGATTAGTTTCAACATGAAGTCTGAGTGTGTGTAACACTGTGAAGAGCGGCGGGGCACACTCCAAGCAGAAAGCCCTACCATAGATGAACTCCTGTTTTCAGAAGACATTCAGGTTAAACTTCTATAGGTGGATGATTGAATTAGTTATACTACAACTATGCTTGTTATACCTTATTGTACTGGCTATACTATATGTAAATATACTACTTATACAAGTATAAGTAGTAATGTACTAGTTAAACTTATAACTGTACTAGCTATACTTTTAAAAAGCACTGCAGGGAAAATCAATGTAGTAGTATTCTCATTTCATTTTTGTAGCAATAGTAAAATATAATCCTATGACCTGTGTTATCTGACTGTTATGCTAAAATGTTCTTTTTAAAATGGTAAACAAGAATGAAGAATCAAGATGACTTATGCACGTAGACCAAGTTTCCATATGGAATGTAATTATTCTGTAATGCAAAACATATGCTAATGAGCAAGAGAAGGAAATATTTAAAATTAAGGGTGGAGAGGACTCGACACAGGGGCGCACACCTAGCATCTAGCACTGCGGAGGGGAGTAGGAGAATCGCCAGGAGCGCTGCAGAGTTCAAGGTCAGCTCGAAATAAGCTACACACCACGGCTTGGAAACAAATATTCATAAGATGCAGAAGCAAGCAAAGAATAATTTCTCATATAAGATTTTCTAGACTTTATAAAATCTTTGGAATATATATATATATATTTTTTTTCCTTCTCTCTTTTCTAATTCTTTTCTTTCCAGTAAAGTACAATGTCTAATATGTAATGCTGTATTTCATCTACAACTGTATTCCCTCTGGCTAAACTACAGTAATTGACAGAGATATTTTAATTCATTCTTGGTATGCCATTAGAGCTCATACAGATTGGCACAAAACGGTGAAAGTGATTCACAGTTCTCTGTGAGTCTCCTTGCTACCCTCATAAATGCTCTGTCTGTAGACTGGAAACCTGGGACTTCTTTGCACAAATAACTTATCCAGTGAACTTCACTGCTATTGTGTGGTGAGGTTATACAAAACAGTGATCCTAAATAAAAAGGACCATCTTCTGCCTGTACTGCCTGTAAACAGCACATAAGCAAAGTTACATTATGGCCTTTGTTGTTGAAGAGACCAGCAGTCCAACAGTTTTTTTTTTTTTTTTTTTTTTTTTTTAAGATTATTTTAAACTGAAAACATTTGAATAAATGGCGGTCAGGGGAGATACTGAAATTCAAGTTATGCCTTGTACAAATTAACTCCCATTTACACTCCTCTTAAAATATCTCCTGGGAGAAGAAAAGATGCTTAACACCAGGAGGGATGCGTTAAGAGCTTCTTCCCAAGAGCTTTTAGGCAGGAAAGAGCCTGCCCAGCAGAAGCAGGACGAAAAGGCCAATGGGACCCTCTACATTTTTCCACTGAAAGCTTCCACCATAATTTTGTTAAAATGATATAGAAACCCTTACCTCTAACTAGAAAACAAGCTTCTTACCACTGACAACAGTACACACATGTGAATTCAAACTCTTCTTGATTTGGACAGTTATTCAATTTTAAATATTATTATTCACCTTCATAAGTGTATAACTTGAAGCTTAGCCCAATCATGCTGAAATCATGCTGTTTTATGGTAGAATCAATTTTCTATTACCATAGTTGTTCTTTCCTATGTCTAATTGCCTATCCATAAAGCCTCTGACGCAGTTCTTTAATTCTTGTTTTTTTTCCAGCTCAGACTTGTCGTGGTCCTCCTGATTGGTGTCTCCCTAGTGCTGGGATTACAGGCATACACCACCATGCCGGGACTCCATCGCCAGCTCAGTGCACCCAGGGGTGGGGCGAGTGCCACATTAGGTGCCAGGGATCGAACTCTGGCCCTTGTACTTACCTCAGCAAGAGCTTAGTCCACTGAGCTATACTGCTGGTTTCTGATACAATTCTGATTAACTGTTTGGTCAAGTTACAGATTAAAAATGATAACGCCCTAATGATGCATAGGGAAACAAAAGAAGCCACACTGAGAAAAATCAAAGAAACCACTTGCAGCTGTGAGTCATGACTGGCCCGCCTGCCTACAGTCCCACCAAAGTTGGGCCCTGGAGTCTCGGTTACTGTGAGGCTGACTTGCTGGGACAATCCATAGTGGCCAGGAAGCTCCAGATTCGAAAATGTGAGGCATCACGGAGCACGTGGCTCAGTGAGCAGTGACCGGCAGGCACTGCTACCAGTGATCACCAGAGAAAAATATCTGAAGATGAAGACTGCTCAGATGAGCAAACAGAAATGGAAAGCTAATCTAGACGGGGAAATTATCTTCAGAAATACAGTATCATCGAAAATACCTCGAGAGTTTGCCATTTATGCAGAGCTCGGTCATCTAAGTTCCTGAATCCCAAGTACAAGGACCCAGGTTCAATCCCTGGCGTCAGGTCCCAGAACACCAGGCACACAGCTGGCGTCTGAAACTAAGAGGAGTGGTCACACCTCTATAACCCAGCACTGGGGAGGCTGAGACAGGAGGATTGTTAGGGGTCTAAATTGAACAGTGAGATGCAACCAAATGAATAAATGAATAAATAAAGAAAGAAATATTTTTTAAAAAAAAAATTGAGGTCCCATAACCTTCAATTATCAAATTTAGTACTAATGTATGTGTATCCTGAAGATCTGTATCTTCATTGTCCCTGATTTTCTAACCCGGTACTACAGATGGAATTCTGGGACTTAACCCTGACATATAAACCTTAAACTCATTTGTTCATTCATTCATTCATTCATTCATCCGTCCATAAATTTTGAGATCAGCACTCACACTGCCAAGTTTTCTCAGGCTGGACTTGAACATGCAGTCTTCCTATCTCAGCCTTTCAGACTGCTGGCATTACAAAAGTGGGCCACCATATCGGACCTCTGCTTCCTGATCTTCCAAGGCTTTCTGGATGATAATGATTGTGAGGACTCAGGAAAGACGCACACGCTTTGAGGTCCCCCAACACAGGGTAAGTACCCTTTTCTTTGCCTAACATGTGCTTTCAGCCCCAAATGGCAGACCCACGTGTTCATCCCTTCTCCACATTTTGCTTTCATGCTATCCAGGACTGCCGTCGTCTCTTTCTTTCGGCTTCCTCTGGATCGCACTGCAGCCGCACGATCTAATGCTTCCCAGCCTCCGGAGTGGACACGTCCCTGCTCGGTCTCCTTTCTGTCCGCATCCCAGACTGGCTAGGCAGACTCTTCCAGGTGCTTCAGCTTTTATGGTTCAAGGAACAGGTCCCGGAGAGCTGGAAAACCCTGCTGTTTACTTATGCCTTCTGCATCTTTTTCCAAGAATGTATGACCCCCATCTAGACACTTTTGCATGGCTTTCTTTCCACTATAGTACGGGAAGTCAGGGAGAGAAAAGGCTCTAATCATTTGCAGGAGACGAAGCCCAGCTTCTGCAATGTTTGCAGTGTGGGGTAGGGGGAGGCATAACAGAGCCGACCAGAATTAAATAACAGTGAACA
This sequence comes from Myocastor coypus, assembly GCA_004027025.1. NCBI lineage: Eukaryota > Metazoa > Chordata > Mammalia > Rodentia > Myocastoridae > Myocastor > Myocastor coypus. The sequence continues at coordinate 1,794 of PVJA010039886.1, read as the reverse complement.
TAAACTGGGATCAGGTGAGTTTTTCTACAAGGATCTTTTTCCTCTTAAAGGCTTTCCAATCACCATTTATATTACTTACAAGTGATTTATGCAACAACTTGTTAGAATTTAATAACAAAAAGCTTCTTACTATTTATTATAATAATTTATTTACTAAAGTTATATTGAAGAACTTGGTCTGCTTTTCTTTTGCTACTTTGTCGTGTGTGGTGTGGGCCTGAGCCATGCACATAGCGTAAGCACAGGTGCGAAAGCTCCTTTTTATCTCCTACAACACAGCCCAATGTCACTGAGCTGCTGCTAACATCTTAGGTGTCTGAGGCGCCTCCACGTGAGTCTCCTTCTCTCTGTCTCTCTCTGTCTCTGTCTCTGTCTCTGTCTCTGTTCCATTATCTCTGTCTCTCCCTCTCTCTTCCCTCCCTCTCCATATTTGGCTCTCCCCTCGGTATCTCCTTCCCTTTGCCCCACTCTGTCTTCCTTAGTCTTTGTTTCTCTTATACACACAATAACAACAGAGTTTTCATTAGTTACCCATGGAATTATGCTGAAAACACTGTTCTGTCACTTTTGCATTTAACAGAATTTTCCATCACTTTTCTCCTTTTCTATTTAAGTAAGATGGAGCTTATTCCTTTCGTAGAGACCTACTCTATTCTTTTAATGGCTACGTCCCACTCTATGAGCCAGGGAGCTAAGAACTGCACGTTTATTTTTCTATTCATGTAAAATAATATACACCAATATACATAAACATAAGTACTTCTTATTATAGAATACATTCCCAGATGTAGAATTTTAATCAAAAAGCACTGAGTATCTTTTTCTATGTATATGGGATCCATGCAGTTTTTCAGTAAATTGCCTTTTGTGCTCTTCCTAGTTTTCTTTATGGCTGTCTCAATGATTAATAGCTGCTCATTATATATTGACTATATCGCTATATCCACATGCTGTGTTGTGTACTAAGAAGGTTTCTTCCTTTCTAGCATTGGTTCTATTGCTTTGATTGTGGCAACCGCAAAGTTATAAAAATTTACATTTTTATATTGCAAATTTTCCCCTACTCTTTATCATGCTCCGTTTTGCCTAAGTTATTCTTGAGCTAAAATTCTATCGAAGTCTCCTAAGAATTCATTACTTTCACAGTTTTGAATACTGAGCTTCTAAGCCGACCTGGAGTAGGTTTCTCCCAAGCGCACAGTCCTCTTTCCCGCTCGTATCTGAAGCATCAGAGCTCCTCTCCATTCTGCCCTCAGGGTTCCCCAGACATCACCAGCCCCCCACTTCTGCTACTGCCCACAGTGGATGCTTTCCTCTGCCTAACCGCTACCATCAATCACAATTATCTCCTCTGTCCTTTCCTTATTCTTCTCCTTTTTATATATTTTTAAAACTCCCGGTCTCCAGTGATCTTGCTCCGGCCTTCCATGGAGGTTGGATGACAGACTGGTGCCACCATGTCCAGAAAGTAGCACATAGTGCTTGGGCACAAAGCCCCGAGTACTTGCACCGCTATGCAACCAATGCCAAAAATACTTTGCGAAGAGAAGCCAAACTTCATGAAAGTACAAATTAAATAAATGAGATGCACAAGTTTACATACCGCATCATTTCTCTTGAAAGAGAATCACAAAATATAAATAAAGGGCAAACTAAAAGACAGACAATAAGAAATAAACATAAGGTTTAAAACAAGGAAGTGAAACAAGGAATAAAGGGGGAAGGGAAGGGAAAGGGAGGGGAGGGGAGGGGAGGGGGAGAGCAGGGGAGGGAAGGGGAGGGAAGGGAAGGGAA
>PVJA010039885.1:0-18864 GCA_004027025.1 Myocastor coypus | reverse complement strand
AAAATTTAAAAAAAAAAAAAATAAAAAAAAAAATAAAAATAGTTTTTTTATTTTTATTTTTTTTAAGTAAATTTTTTAATTTTTATTTTTTTCTTGTTTCTGAACTTTGTTTGTTTATTTTTATGGCCGGCTCAGCCTGCCCTGAGGGCAGGGCTGGCACAGCATGTAGTGCCGGGGATGGAACCGCGGTCCCTGCAGCTGCCCAAGCTTTCTTAAGCAGGTGCTTTAGACCACTGAGCCATCCTGCCGGGTCCCAGTTTTTTTATTTTTGCCATTGACAAATGACTCATAAAATTTTCTCATCTCAGAAGCCACTTCATTCATTCAGACACTAGACACAAACCTTAGGGCTATCAGGAATTTACTTGGACCCCTGTCACTGCATACCCCAGTAGGCAAATATCAATTTTCTTAGTTGTCTTCTAAGTAGGGGGTGTTTATTTACTTTTTGAGGACATTGCCTATGGAGGGCAGAGAAGGAGCAAGCACTCTATTCGCAAGAAGATGAGGGTGAGTGAAAATGAATAGACAAAAGAGTAGGACTCCCAGAGAGATGAGGAAAGAACAGGGAAGGTGAATAGAGGTGGAAATACTGAGTCTGTTAGTCTGGTTGGTCTTAAAATTCTGGTTTTAGAATTTAAGGGGACGAATGGCTTTTTGTCTAGTCATAATTAGTGAAGACCACAGGAGCACGCAGGATCAGTTATTCTAACCAACAGCAGTGACTTGGCCCATCCACAAGGGTTAAATCAGAACCGGTGGAAATGGCAGGTTGGAATATTTTCCTTTGCTTTGTGAATTATTTATTGATGAGGTGGAACACACAAGTTGCATGAAACTAGAGTCTGCATTTCTAATCCTCTTGTGAAAGTCTCCACAGCACGTACAATTTTACGTATACAACGTAGGGCCCCATTGACCTTTCTTTTTTGGACTCTCCCAAGTTATCAGTACATCACATCAAGATGCCCCAAAGAGATTTTCTATGCAGGGCAAATTATATGTTGGTCTACTCCAGGCATTTGTGGAATTGGGCTGAGGACAACAGGCAGAGGACTTGCTGAGGCCAAGATAAATGCATTAGAAAGCAAAGGAGGAAAGCAGCTCAAGGGGCAGGGAAAATCAGCGTGAGCAAATTGGCCCATTTTTGCCTCACTGACTTGTACTGTCCATTAAGCCCTATTTGCTGGTTCATGGTTGTTCACTTCATTTACTTTCTAATCCTTTTTTTTTTTTTTTTTTTTTGCCAGCCTGGCGCACCTCCAGGATAGTGCAATCCTGTTAACTGCCATCGCCTGCTACTGCCTGACTGTGACACGGGCCTTATCACCTCATTACAGGGATTGGACATGAAATTCTACACATGAAAGCCAGCGGGAGGTCTGATCTGGGCAGGATTGAGACTTAAGTCAGACGTGATCTCACAGACTCTTGGAAAGGGAGACTTTCCATGTCCTCAGACCTCCAAAGAAGCTGGGATTTCCTTGAGCTCACTGGACTCTTATGCATTCTCGGTGCCAGGGCCATCACACTGCACTGCAGGCAGGAGGGAGAGGGACGATTCGAGTGCCATGTGGTACGAGGACGCTTTGGAGGTTTTCTATGAGTATAAAAATCCTGTGACCCCAATGCTAGGTTCTTAGGCTGTATTGGTGCATTTATTGAACTGTGCTGTGCTTATTCAGTTGTCTGGTTTTGGTTGTCTTTTTTCTTTTTTAATCACTGGTGAACTTCTCAAGGGTGGGTGCATGATGCATTTTTAATTTTTGTTTCCATCAGCTAGCCAAATACTGATCAATAATAATTTACTGATTGAGCACACAACTTGCTTGAACATCAACCAAGAGCTGACTCATTCTCAAAAGACTCTCATGGCGGAAAATACTATTATTTCATTGTTTTTGATTCTAAAATTCAAGGTCAAAGAGGTTAGGGTTCATGTCTATGGTTGGCAAAACTAGAAGGAGCTAGGTTTTCTATCTTGTATAATATTAAAGAGGCTTGAAAGATTTGAATTTGTACTGAAACCATTAATACATCTTCCAGTATTCTCTCTCTCTCTCTCTCTCTCTCTCTCTCTCTCTCTCTCTCTCTCTCTCTCTCTCTCTCTGCTGTTTCCTTTTCGTACTGAAAATTGAACTCAGGGCTGCATGCTTGCCAGGCATCGCCTGTGCTGCCAGGCTACGACCCTGGTCCAAACCCCACTCTTTTGAGATATTTTATTTCAGTCCTTTTTACCCCTTTCCCTGTACTCCTTTTCTTCTATAGTATGCTGATTATTTCAAGAGAAATAAAGTATGGACTGGACAAGATCTTGTCAGAAAATTCTGTATCTCCGCAAACCTTTGCATTGGTTGGTGGAATTCACAGATCTTGCTCTGTTAGTCACTGAGCAGTCATTAGCATGATAACGCTCACTCATTTAGCGTCTGTGTTGATACACAGCTGACGACAGAGGCCCTCTCCTTTGGGTAGTGCTGCGCGTCAGCCTCCCACTAGCGCTGCGTGGGTGTGGGACCAGAGCTGACACAACTCTCTGGACAATCTCTGCAGACTCTCCCAGGAGCTCCCGACTCCTGCTCCTGCTCTGTGTCTCGGTCACCAAACTGGTTCACCACTTCCTCTCTTGTTTGTGTAGTTTCAGTGGGACCTGTTTCTCTTTCTTGTGTCCCAGGGTTGCTTCACAGCTTTGAATATCTCCTTCTATGGGACTTTATTTCTGACAAAGTAATTAAAATATGATTCCTTCATTTATGCAATGTGTGAAAATTCAGATTTACAACAAGAGTCAGCCAGTACTACTTGTGTCTCTCTCTTTTCTTTAAGCTGGCACAAACCTTGTACATTGAATTTAGATACTTAAATATTTCCCTATCTTTCCATTTTCACCTTCTTGCAAACTTCCTGACATTTTCTTTTAACTCTGAGTAAAATTGCCAGAGTGAGAAAAATTATATTTTTAAAAGGCAATTATTCTTTATTTTAACTCTGTTTTTCTGCCTTGAAACCAGGTATTCAAAATCATACAAAAAGTCTTTGCTTTTTTACTTCCCCAAATCAATAGAACTGTAGGGACTGGTGACCCAGCAAGCTACTATTTTATTCTTCCCCTTCCCTCCCCCTCCCCTTCCTTTCCCTTCCCCTCCCTTCCCTTCCCCTCCCCTCCACTCCTCTCCCCTTCCCCCTCCTTTCTCCTCCCCTCCCCTTCCCTTCCCCTCCCTTCCCCTTCCCTTCCCTCCCCTCCCTTCCCTTCCTTTCCCTTCTCCTTCGCTTTCATTCATCAGTTATTTTTTCCCTTTTTTATAAAGTGCTGGACATCAAATCCAGGACCTCACAATGAAAAAGAAGCATTTACTCCTGAGCTATACCCCAAGACCCTTAAAACTTGAGTTAGATAAGCAATGATTGAACTTTGTAGATATATGCACATGCTTATTTAAATGGAATTTAAAGAGGAAATGACATGGATTAAGTCTTTTGTATATATAGTATTTATAAAATGCTTATAAGTGTAATCCTTATAAACAAGATGGTCCCTGGATGGATATGTGAGAAAATAATTATAAAAAGTAGACACAGAGAGACCCTCACGGGAAATATTATTCATGACATACTTACTTCACTTCTCTAATACAAGTTAAAATAAAAATAATACTGATAGGGTAGATTTCAAAATAACTGACAAATTAGATTTCAGTCTTACAGCCAGAAGAATATTTATTGATTATTTGATTGTACTTCAGATCATTTGGACACACAGAATATCAAATAAATAGAAAGTAAAATAACATACTTTTCTCTTAGAATTTCTGAGGAAAGCCAAGAAAATGGCATTGATGTGCTCAGACATTTATGTTTTCAAATGCATGCTTCATTGTTTTATTTAGTTTTAATATCAATTTCATAATCCTAAGAGTTAACTAAAGACCAAAATAAAAAATGTTGCACCCAATTTGAAGTTTGAGCAATAGGAAGAATCAGATATTTCAAAACAGTCAAAACAATCCTTTCTTAAATTCTATACAGAAAATGAAGGACATGTAGAAAAACAGTACTTTCATAGGTTTTTGCTTTTCTTGAAACTTTAAGGTCACCACAGTGAAAGATTCTGAACACAAGACATTATAAGTTTTTATAAATGTGCTTATGAATACATTTACAGCTTTAATTACAACATACATAACACATAAACAGGTTGCCAAATAGATTCTTGAGTTCAGTAATCCAAGAATTAAAATAAAGCTTAAAGCTGCTCCATAGTAATAAATTCAGTTGAATTTAGATAGTTTGCACATTGTAATCTTAAAGTAAGGAGCTTTGAGATATTAAAATTACTTTTTAAATAAGTATTAACTGCATTTAGTGAATTTAATGATGAAGAATTTTGATATTTTAAAATATTCATGTGAAAGAAACCATTTATTGGAATCTATAGTTAATTCAATAGGCAAAAGAAACGAGGACTAATGAACTGTGATATTTTGTGACATTTCATTAATAAGGTTTTCTCTCTATTCTTAAGTAGCTTTTGTGTACTTAGCAGGTTTCTTCCAAGTTATGATCAACTAGTGACTAATTTTCTCCATGGTCTCTTTACCTGAGAACTGTGAAATGCCTTTATGTCAAAACCAGAAGTGATCTTTCAGTAACATTTAAACTATACTGTCATGTCCTGCATTAATGGGTAGAGAAGCAGGACAAAGGTTTCTCTCATATGGGAAGCTCAAATCTTAAATAAAGTGAGAAATAAAAGTTAATAGAAAGTAGGCAGCCAGATCTTTGTTGAATGGGAAGGGCAACAGGGGGTGGAGAGGCGGGCAGGAGGTGGAAGGGGCAGGGAAAGGTGTCAGCGAGGGCCACTGGCTCATAAGGCATGCAAACATTGTGTCCGACTAATAAAAGCTTAACCTATCATGTGTCCATTATTTGAAACATTTACCACATGGTATTTGGTGTATGGCACACAAAAAATGAGTTCCAACGCAATCTTCAATTGATTGGATTATATCCAGCCCAGTCAACCCATTGATGCCAAAGGGTGCAGCTGTTCACCTGGACACGAAATTCATCTCACCTAGGACAATTCAGGAACAAATATTTTTAAGAAAATAAAAATGAACAAAAATAAATTAGAAACAATTCAGAATTTCACAAAACAAAAGGAGAGAAATTTAGTAATCATTGTTATGTTACATATTTTGTCAGATTACCAGATATAAGCATGTAAAATTGGTCCAAAAAATGAAAAGAAGAGAGAACAAGAGATATGAGCATTAATAGACCAGGAGGCATCAGCAGTCCAATGGCCCAAGCTATCCTACGTACACACATATATACTTTTTCTCCTTTCCTTCTTTCTTTCTTTCCTCCTTTCCCTCATCCCAATTTAAAACAAAAATTTGAAGAGCACAAGTTTTTTTTTTGTGTCCTGTTGTCACTTGCCATCCCAGATGTGAAATGTTAGGCATAAAAGTGTGAAGATCTTCCTTAACAATGGCTGCTAAGAAGTTTCTACCTTAGTAACTTCATTAAGACATAATTTAGATCTCAGACTTGGTCATAGTTGGAAGAATCTATATCGAGAATTCACTGGGAACCATAGCTGTAACTTATAATTTCATGAAATGATTTGTTTGTGACAAAATTTCTTGAGCTCTCCTTTGCAACTTATTTTCCTGTCAGCCTTCTCGTCTACAATACTTTGAACAATGCGAGAACTCCATCAATGTTTGCTGCGCTGGAAAAATATTTTTAGATTTTTTTCTACATAGGGAAATTTCTAAATGAAAATTAATAAGATAAAATTTGTGGCTGGGAAAAATGTCTGTCCAAGTTCTGCACATTATTTCGATCTCAATCTCTGATGAAGTAGAGTCTGTTCTTGGTTGTCAGCATTAGCAATCTATCATTAATTTTTCTTTCTTTTTTTTTTTTTTTGTATTTTAGGGAAAGGTGTGCAGGGTGTTCAAGGTCTCACTACTAGATCAGAGGGACTCATAGTGATCCACCTGTTTACATCCTCCCAAGAGCTAGAATTGCATGTGCACGCCACCACACCCAGTCTCAATTTCCCTCTCAGCCTGCCCTGGGGGCGGGGCCAGCATGGCAATCCCCGGGATTGAACCCCTGGCCCTTGTGCCTGTTTGCAGGCACTTTAAACTGCTGAGCTATTTGGTTGACCCTTGATTTTTTTTTTTTTAATCAGTGTTTATAGAAGAGTCAAGTAGACAAATTTCATTTTTAAATGTCTGTAGGTACCAGGAGAACTTGATTGGGGAAAAAGAGAGAGGGAAAATAATATTTGCCTAGTGGCTATTATGTGCCCATTTCTGCTTAAGACTTCATGTCTGTGCACACTCTCCATTATCATGGGGAGAGAATGGAAGCTCAGGGATGGAGATACAATAAAATCACCATAATAAATTTCCTATCTTAACTCTTCTGCTGTTTATAACAATTGAGAAATTTTAACAGAACCATAAGCCTATTTTCTGTTGTGGAATCCATTGCTAGTGGCAGATTCTTTAATGCTAGTGATTTACACATATAAAATGTGTGGTGCTATTGGGCATTGACTTTAAGAGCAAGAACTTAGCTTATGGACCCTAAGCTTTTTGGGTTTGGAAAGCTGTGAGGTCATATGGCAGAAAGATCACACATCAATGTATTTCACTACCAATGGACATTTGATTTGGTTGATTAATACTGTCAATAAATGCTTTAACACAGACATAGGTTATATGTAAATACATTTATATGTAATAAATTGATAATCTGGGTCTAGAGGACAGGATAGAGATATTAAGTGGATATAGTTTTTTTTTTTTTTTTAAATATATTCAATACAGGATCTATAGGGTCTCACTACACAGATTAGACTCATAGCGATCCTTCTGTTTTCAGCCTCCCATGTGCTGGGATTACAGGTAGGCGCCACAATGGCTACTCTAAATCATCCTCTCAGCTCACCCTGGGGGACGGAGCTGGAATGCCCCACCACACCATGCCAGAGATTGAACCCTGGTCCCTGAGTCTGCCTAAACAGGCATTTTAGTCCATTGAGCTATGTGCTGGTCCTTGGATATAAATCTGGAAACAGAGATATAATTAGGATCATCCCAGAAAATACCTAGACTTGTACTTTTAATCAGGATAAGACACAGCAGGAGAGGAGATCATGAATACACAGAAAGTGTGTTTGGACATGAGTAAATAGTTTAGGGAAATTGTCAAATATGGAAGCACTGAAGTTTAGTTGTCAGATTATTGAAAATGGTGAAAAAGAGGAAGCCAGAGAGACAGGAGGAAAGCTAGGAAAATGAGTGTAGTGTTTGCAAAACAAAATCAAAAGAGAATTTTGATTCTTAGTTGATTGGGTTGAAATATAGCCATAAGAAATGCGGTCTGAGCTGGCTGTGGCTGTGCACTCCTGTTATGCCAGCGTTCAGGGCAGCAGACACAGGAGCACCACGAGCTCCAACCCAGCCCCAGCAACCTGGAGACATGGAGATCCTGTCAAAAATAGAGATAATAATATGAAGGACTAGAGATGTAGTTTAGTGCAAACACCATAGGTCTGGTACCCAGGGCCTCAAAAAGCAAACAACAAAATAGGGCTTATAAAAGATGACTTCATTTTAGTATCACTGTTGGTGTCTTTTAGCCACCTGGAAAAGAATATGAAGTCAAACAATACAGTAGGTTGAAGAATGAAATTAAAAACTAAGTGTAATAAATTAAAACAGACTTCTCTCTTCCGGCACTTTTAACATCACTTGACACACTGCATTGTTTCCTCTAGTAGGATGGCAGGACCACAGAAGCTGGATAATACCTTCACATGAATGTAACAAGCCCGCTATTGTTTACAGATTCTCATACTCAGGAAGAAGCTACTGGATAGGTTTAGTATAAAAGTCACAATGCTTTACAGTTCTGATTCACCCTCCTTACTTTATCTAAGTGTCCTAATCACAGTCATGAACAGTGCTCTGCAGAAGGGAGGAAAACAGTAGGGCGTAGGCAACTCCGAGCTGGAATTCAACCTTGTGACTTAAAACCCTGTGGCCTTGGACGTTTCTCTTAAGCGTTCTAAGGGTTCTGGCCCATGATATCCAGCCACTGGTCATTCTTATTTCATAAGTCGTTCAGTTGCTGAAATGGATTATTTCAGGCAAAGTATTTATCATTGTGTTCCACATCATTAAGTGCTTAATAAATGGTAACTGTTATAATTGTTATTTATTATTATTATCATATGTACTTTAAGTCCTAGTGATTATGGGTAGTGACATGTCCTCTGGGCAAACTGCCTGACTTTCTTTATGTTTATACTTCAACCACAAATACAGAGCACTCCTACAGTCCAGCATGTGTGTGTGGGTGTGTGTGCACACGTTCACACACACAAACACACACGCACACACGTGCACTATGTCATATTAGTGCATAGAAAGAGTGCAGTTTTAGAACAAGACAAAGCTTTCTATTTTGTCATTTTCTGGCCCTTTCATCCTTAGCAAATGTTTAACTCTCTCTGATTTGTAATTTCTTTATCTTTTATTGAAAACCTAGCAAGTTTTTTGTGTATCCATTTAAAAATTATTTTAAACAAAAATAATAAAAAAGCATCCATAAAAACTCCTTGGAAATGATACAGAATTTCACTAAGCAGAATGACAGGAATTCAACAGTGGTTTTTATATTGTATGTTCGTGTCTTCAAATTAGTTGCTTGGATTACCAGATACAAGCATGCAGAAATGATCAGGGTATGTGAACTTATATTTAAAGGATTTGGATGAGCACTTATTATGTTGAATTCAATGGCATGACCATCTTTATACATCCTCAGAGTTAAACAGAAAAGCTAGAGTCCCTTTCTGTCTGTCTCTTTCCTCCTCAGCCTCCTTCTCTGTCTCCACTTTCCTGGGTCTTTCATTCTGTAAGATAAACTGTTCTTTCTAGATTTGTTTTGCTTTTCTTTCCCACTTGGCATTTTGCATTAGAACCAAGGGCCAGCATCAGGAAAGTGTCAGCTAATCTCAGGGTAAGAACCACCAATAACGCAGTCCTTTCCAAGGGGTTTTTGTGCTCGGGGTGAGAACAGATAATAGGTCTAAGGACGTGGCCATGTGCTCATTGTCAGCGTCGGCACTGCCACCGGAGCCTCCCAGGAGGTGGTGAAATTCAATGAGGTCTGGATTTGGCTTTCCTACTCTTTAATTCAGGTCCAAATTTCAGCTTCCCCTTTGACATCATCATTTAACTAGTGGAACGACTGCTCTGTACCTAGCAAGGCTCTGTTCCCCTTGGTTCCCCTTCCTTTATCACTCTGATACTAGATTTTCACTTTCAAATAAAATGGTTAATGGTTTCTCTGGTGTATTTAAGACTTTTTAGAAGCATTTTTTTCAATCTAGTTTAATCTGTGCTTAATTTAATATATTAAATCTTAATTTAATATTTTATAATTTGAGCTAATATATTTAAAATGCATTACATCTTAATTTTATATACTCAATCACAGTTTAATAAAGTTTCCTTTTAACATCTTGATTAAAAGGACTATTGCACAGTAGTTACGCCTTTCAATTAAATGGCAAGCACTGTTGTCGCAGTGGGCTTGAGCATTTCACCAAGGGCTTGGAGTCTGAAGTCCAGGAAAAAGGAAATGCCCGTGGAAAAACACAAAAGCGTGGCTTGTGACATCTATGTCTGATCCTTATGATCTCTGTAAGCATGATGGTAGGTCTCTCTAATGGGAAGATCTTCCAATTCCAACGGCTTTAAAAAATTATTAATACTAATAAGAAAGAAATAACAATGACACAATTTCAAAACAGGTCAATAGTATATTAACAATAATTAATACCTTGCATATTGTTGGCTTCATAATAGTTGTTCAGATCCAATGGCTTAATGCGATGGAAAATATGCACATAATTTGATTAATGTTTCTGATCCACGTGTCACTCCCTTCCAACAGGGGAGCAGGTACCCAGCATCCTTTCCTTATGGTGATCGTTCGTCTTCAACACTCATCACAAGAACATTAGGGGAGGGGAAGGATGTTGAGGTCCCATGGGAGGGATCGTAATGAGTGGATCTGCAGGTGCCACTTACCGTGTCTGTTTTTGTTCACATAGGAACTGTGATTCCCAAGGGAGGGTGGGGACTGTAATTTAGTTGTGTGCAAAGGACAAAGAAGTGCATTTGTTTATATATGTATATATATAATCTTATTATTTGTATCCCAAATCTATAAAATTAGTTTGTTTCCAGATTCATTGTCTTGTACTTGTCGTGAAATTCAGCCTCCGAAGGCATTAAGAAATCCTTGACTGAAAACTCTTCTGTGAGACAGCCAACAAAGGACATAGAAAACGTTGTCATTATTTGTACATGTCACAGAAACATAGCCTGTTCCCAGTCATCAGCTTTGAATACTCCAGTAAATGAATAAGCAAACACACAGTGCAAAGTATGCAACTCACAGAAAATGTTTTGAAGGAAACATTCAAGTCTTTATGTGTTGGAATAATTGCATGTTTGAAAGGCTCCAAAGGATGCCAGGGAGGAGGCAAACTTGTTAAACGTTTAATAGAGCAGAGGTGTGTACTACCAATGGGTAGAAGAAGAAGAAAGGAGATAGTTGCAGCTTTCTGGAGAGGAAGTGGGAGAGAGAGAGAGAGAAGGAAGGGAGGACAAAATGAAAGAATAGACCCACACAAAGACTGCGTACACATGTTCATGGTAGCTTTCTTGTAACACTTAGAAACAACTCAAATCACTAATCGCGGGCTTCCCTTAATGATGGCATGCCATGTGACAGCGTATGAGTGGCTAAATATTGGCACAAGGTATAAGAAAAATTCATCTTAAGACAATTAAAGCAAGTGAAAGGAGGCAGGCAAAAAGAAGTCATACCATGTCATCTCGTTTATATATAACATTACAAAATGCAAACTACTCTACAGCAACAGAAAACTGACGATGTTTTCTCCTGGGATTGGAGATGGGGCTTGGAAGCAGAGGTAATGAAGGGCCCCAGGGTCCTTTAGGAAAAGCTAACGATAAGTTGGTCATTCTAGTTGGAATAATAGATACATAAGCAGTATCATATTAAATTGTATGCTCTAAATGGGCGACTTTTTAAAGTTTCTCTTTTATACCTCAATAAAAATGTTTTTATTAAAAATAATATGCAGTAACAAGAATTCATTATTAGTTTTGTGATAGACCCAAGAATGCCTAAACAAATTGTAAACCTAAATCAAAGGAAGTTCTACAAAATGAGCAAGAACATTTGATATTTTTAAGGTCTTTCAAAGCTAAAAACAAAAATAAATATCTATACTGGCAGAAACCGAGACATGAAAAATGTAACATATGCGTCTCAAGTACAGTTGGTTTTTTTTTTTTTTTTTTTTTTCCTTTATAAAACACGTCAGAACAGCTGGCAAAACTTACTTGACCAGAGTGTGAGTATTAAATAGTAATTATGGACAAATACTAATTTCCTAGATTTCTGGCTATGGATTTATGGACTTATAAGAAATACTCACTTATGTTGTAGGAAACACACATTAATACGATGTGGATCAGGCTGGCAGTGTAACCTTTAAGCGACTGAAAATAGCTGTGTCTTTCTTAGTTCTTCATGTCTCTGTGTAAGTTTGTAGCTATCTCAAAATTAAAAAGTTTAAAATAAAACAAGATCTTAATTTAAAAAACCAAATAAAAGTTGAAACATCTGTAGTTCTATTTCACCATAAAATAGTATAAGGGTGCTGGACAACTATATGAAAGGATGTTTAAGGTCATTTGTCACTAGAGAATGCATGTCCAAACCACATGGGGCACCTTACACATGTACAGCATGGAAAAGACTGACAACATCAAGCACTGAAAGAAAAGATGTAGAAACTGCAAATAGCAGCCATGTACTGGAGGAAATGCAATGGTAAATAACACTTTGAGAAACACTTTCGTAATTTTAAAATAATTTAGCAACACATAATTTGGTCACTCCATTCCAGATCTTTACTTAACAAAGGAAAGATTATGTTCCTACGAAGGATCTACGGAAAAGTTTACAGCAGATTTGTTTGTAACATAAAAGTGGAGATAATATCATCAAATCACTGTGTAAGAAAATTATAAATATCAATTTAATAAGATATTATAAACCAATGAAAATGAATCACCTGTGATCGTATACTAGAATATGGCTAAACCTCAAGTTAGTTATTCTGAGTGAATCCTACCAGGCATACACAAAAGGGTAAGTGTTTTGTAATCCCCTTTATACATTTCTATTTTTTAAAATTATTTATTTATTTATTTATTTATTTATTTATTTATTTATTATTTTTTTATTTTTTTTTCTTGTTTCAGAACCTTTGTTGTTTATTCACTCATTTTTATGGCCGGCTCAGCCCGCCCCGAGGGCAGGACTGGAGCAGCATGTGGTGCCCGGGATTGAACCGCGCGGTCCTTGAAGCCACCCAAGCTTTCCCAAGCAGGCGCTTTAGACCACTGAGCCAACCCACCGGGCCCCTCCTTTATACATTTCTAGAAGATGAACATTAATCAACAGAAAGAGAGTGTGGAAATTTGTTGTCCATGGATGGGCAAAGGGTAGAGTGAAAGCAGGAATATAAGAGAATGACTTACCTGCGGTGATAAGAATATAAATTAATACAGACATAATGGGAATCAGCATGAAGAGTCCCCAAAAGGCAAAAAGTAAAAAGACTGTATGATCCGGCAGGCCTGTGGCCAAGCACTTGCTCAGAGGAGGCAATCCATTTGCTGAAGGGACATCTGACCCAGCCTGTCAGTGGCAGCACTGTTCTTAGTTGGCAGGATGAAGCATCAATGAAGACATCTGTACTTACTGGTTTTTCCATTTTTTCAAGGGTAATGCATTGTACTAAATATATAGAATCTTACCTACATGGGTTTGATGACAAAGTCTTCGCTAAATAATAAAAAAAGAGCTCTAATGGATGGATGAGCATAGAAAGTGCAGCGTAGATACCCACCAACGCATGGTGCAGACTTGTCCAGACATGAAAAGGGTGAAATCCTGCCAGTCAATCAAGCTCGACGAGACCAGAGGCCATCGTGGTACGTGAAATAGACCAGGCTCAGAGAGGCAGATGTGCTTTATGTTCTCATTGCTTTGTAGAAGTGAAAAAAAAAAGTTGATTTCATAAAAGAGAATAATAGGCACTAGAGACAGGAAGAGGAAGGGAGAGAAGAACAGGAAGAGATGGATGATGGCTCCCAGTGCAGTTAGGTAGAGGAATGAGTCACAGTGCTGGGTGGCATCGCAGGCTAATGATATTCTGCAGTAACTTAAACATTTTAGAGTGACAAGAGAAGGGCCCAACAGTTCCCAAATACATAAAAGCAATAAATGTTTGTGGACATGCAAATGCCAATCATGCTGGCCCGACCACTGCACATTGTGTGCTTACATCGAGTTATATTTCTGTACCAGATAGACACATAAATATATTGTGCCAATTAAAATTATTTTATAAAGAGGGGCACCGGATAACTTTTGAGAATATAGAAGAGTTCACTGTGTATCACACTGGGTTCACCAGTATGTATCTAAGTCAACCATTTCAAGTTGTGTATTTTTAAATGTGCCACATAGGATATGGAAAGTATACCTCAAAGGGTGATAAAGGAAACCAATGCACAAGGAAAAGTGCTCTAGCTGAGTTCTTGATTGTTTGAAGTATCAAGGAGCTCAAGCTTACCTTATTCCCCTGGTGAATGGCTGGACAACAGCAGCTCTGTGGTGCCAGGGAAGGCAGACATATGTGCCTAACAGACAATGTAGTTGAGACTGTGGTTAACATTTCTTGTGTGAAATTCACAGAATAAAACAGTACTTGAGAAGGAGACAAGAGCAATCCCTTATGTGAAGCCAAGGCACAAGGTGAAATTTTTAAAATCTACTTCACCTTCTAAATGAATGATTACTGATACTTTCTGACTTCTTGGTGTGGAACTATTTCCCAAGGAAGCAGAAGACCAAGGATGCCAGAAAAGTGCGGGATGCACTCAGTCTTCCCGAAGGAAAGAGCAGAGGCACAGGACAACAGAAAGCTGTCTCCTGCAGCACTAGGATGCAAGCAAGGATGAATTCGTTCACGGAGCTGCTATTCCGCCTATGCCAGGAAGCCTGCGGTAGTGCAAAAAACTGTGAATGCAACCCCCTTCCTTCTCTTCCCTTCAGTCTTTCCTCAAGGACTGGTGTACCTGAACCTCATTGGAAGCCTCAGGGAAGGCTAAGCTGAGTCATCATGGTCAACATTAGGGTGTGCATCGACATATTCCCCAGGCCTCCCTTCTTTCAAACATGTATAGAGTTATGCTTTCCACTACTGGCTTCAACGCCAGCTCCCCTCCCTACACCTTAGGGTCACATGACCACGTGTGGCCAAGAAGTGCTGAATGTGTTATTTCCGGGCTGCAACACTGACCTTGTTCCCTGGAGTTCCCCTTTGTTCCTTGGAGGAAAGAAATGGCAATGCTGGAAATGGTGGCTTCTCCCTCAGCCTGCATCCCACGTGGGACATAGTGACCATGGCACTGCTGACCTACTTGCAAGGATCCTAAGAGAAGAATTAGAGAGTAAGTTTTATAATTCAAACTTTCTCAGTTTTAAAGGTTGTTGTGGCATGCAATTCTGGTCTATCTTGCTTCCTTTTTAAAATTAGAATTAGATAGTTATAGATTCTGATGTGTTTCTTTGAAGTTATTCAGTTTTTATTTCATAAACTATGGAAAGAATTAGAATAATGGTTGAGAAAACAGTTGATCCAGAGTCTATGGAAGTTCTCAGAGCATTAATTAGTCTCAAAAATGGAAAATTATTTCATTAATATAGGGTATAGTTAACAATTATCTAATAGTAGTGTTTGCAACAAATCATACCTTTAGCCATGAAAGTCATAGATGGCATTTTTCTAGGCCTAAAATTTGATTAAGAGATAGATAAGTAGAAATGTGATATAGGACACTAAATACTAAATATATGAAGTTAGCTTCTGATGTATAGACTGACATATGTGAAATTACCTGTGTGTAAATTTAAAACAAAGGAGGCACTATCTCCTTGAGAAGATTTATCTTCATTGAAATCTTTGCTATCTGTCTTCAATCTTAAAAGATAGCTATTTTACGGAATGGAGGATGCCCCCACAGTGACCTTAAAAAATTTTGACGTTTGTTTTTAGAATTTCACCATTTATGGTATTTGACCATTCAAGTATAGTAGTTCATTAAAATATACAAAATATTTTAAAATGCTAACTTGAGGGAATTCTTTTGTCCTGTTGTTTACTGAGGCACAGTATTACAAATGCTCATTTTAGTGATTTGATAGACGTAGCTTTGAGCCAGAGAGGTTGAGGCGAATAGGACCGTGGTCTTTCTATTTGTAACTCTTTTCCATCTGAAGCACAGTCTCATTTCTGTTGTGAACAACCATTTCAATGCATTGAAAAAACACAAGATTTTCGATGCAAATACATGTGGAAATCATTGAGTATCATCTAAAAAATGGAAAAATAACTTCCCTGATCCCCTAAACCCAGCCTCTTCTCATAAATGAGTAGATCCCTATAAAGTTCTACCCAAGTAGAAGGCTGAGATACTCGGTGAGAAATGATCCTAGATAGCATTGTGTGATTCATTTACGAAGCCTCATTGATTTCTGGGTGTGGATCCTGGAGGATGACTGTATCAGCGGTGCTATAGCTGGCCTCTTGTCGGGAGGGCGGCGTGGTCGAGAGGTCGCTCCATGAGTGTCTGGGGGGGTAGATCTCTCCTTCTAGCTCATCCCTTCAGTTTTTCTGCTTGACACGAGCAGCTTCTCCTCTGCCATCCACTCCTGTCATGCGCTTCTTTGCAGAAGCACAGAGGCCCTGGACTGCAACATGAGCCCAAATCAACCTCTCCTCCCCGAGCTTGTGTCAGGTGTTTTGTTCCAGCCATAAGAACTATGACAAACACATAGGAGTGACTACATTGTCAATGCATGCCCTCTAATATTGAAAAAGTTATCGACTGACCCAAGGTCACTAACCATTCTACCTCAGAAAGATTACCAACTGTGAAAATGATGTTCCAGAAATTAAACTGGACATATATGATAAGGAGAGAAAACCAAACAGGAGGCCGTGTGTGTTTCTAATTCTCTTAATGTTATAAAGCTGCCAGAACCCAATAACTTTGGGGGGAAAATGAGAATTTTTTGGCTTTTTCCTAACCACATGAAATTTTCATGGCAATGAAGCTGATTCTCTCATTAATTATAATTTAAGAAGATAAAATGACTAAGAAAGAGATGACATAAGACGTATGTTAGCCGGGCGTGGTGGCTCACGCCTGTAATCCCAGCACTCGGGAGGCTGAGGCAGGAGGATTGGTGCGAGTTCGAGACCAGCCTGGGCTACAAAAGTGAGCTCAGGACCAGCCTCAACTGCATAGCGAGACCCTGTCTTAAAAAGACAAAAAAAAAAAAAAAAAAAAAAAAAAAAAAAAAAAGACGTATGTTATCTAAGACGTATCTTGTCTATTATCTAAAAGTATTGAATCATAGTTGTAAATATCGAGCAACTTCTAAGCAGTGCATAGCTTCTAAAAGTGCCTCGAGCCATGTCAGGATCACAGTGTGGCGACGTCAGGTACAACTGTTGTGTATTTTAATCAGAAGGAAAATTCTACACGGTCATTTGCACAGAGGGGCGGAGCAAAAGCTCTGAAATGTATGCGATTGCATGGCACATGAGGAAAGAAGTCAGAGGCGGGATAGAATGAAGGAAAAACAGAACCGGAAGCCAGGGCCATCATCTACAAACCCATGTGAAAGACCAGAACACAGTGACTGGACATAAGATACGAATGAGGCCTTATTTTTCTAGAAGTAGATTCAGGCACTAAGCAATTGCAGTGTTCTCACTGGCTTTCCAGTTTCACCATTTCCTCTGCCAGCACCTTTACCAGGCTTTTAGGCAAATAAAGTCCTCCCTTCAGGAGAAGTTTTCTTCTGAAAGTAATATTGGGTTACACTGCTCTTCTGCTTGAAGTCCTTTAGGGAATTTCTACTACTAATAAAAGGAGTCCACTTAATGCTAATCTGGAACCCCGCCACTGAGTTGGCCCTTAGGTAATGACCGTTCTCCATTGATTCTTACCCTTGTCCATTAGACCCGTATAATAATGACTTTGCGATATTGCAACATGCCAGACTAGTTTCTTCCTGGGTTCTGGTGGCAGAGGTGGCCTCTGAATATTCACACATGGCTTGTTCATCTGCTCTTTAATGACTACTCAGCTCCAGTTTCACCTCCGCAGAGACAGAGGGCTTCCTACAAGTTATTTATCTCCCAATTATTTTCTGTGGCATAATTATTAGTGTACATAACACTTCTTTCTCTTGTTTTAATTTACATTCATTTCAGCTTTAAGCAGAAGTTACATGATAGAAACTCAAACAGCCTTCTACCTTTAGCAGCTCGAAGAAAATTATCTTTCGTGCTACAGTTACACAAAGTTTTATTTTTTAATTAATTCAAACATCTCTAGCTCAAGTTGTGTTTAGGGAAAATGACTAAGATCTAGATCAGCATAAAAGGAAGTTGGGAAATTAATGAAACTGCAAACTAAGGAAATAGAACATTTCATTAGGGAAAAGTAATTGTCTTTCTTGTTTCAGCTTTGTTACATATGAGGTTTTCTGTTTCATATTTTCCCCAGTTGAGAAAAAAAATGAAGTACATATAAAACAAAGCAAATTGATAATTTTTTCAAAAATACAGTTTGGCAGTAAGCGATATGCAACTGCAAAAAAGGATATTCGCATACCAGCCAAAATTCTATTCACATTTTATAATTCAATATCTGTAAAACATTTTTTTTTTTTGTCTTTTTGAGACAGGGTCTCACTGTGCAGCTCAGGCTGGCTTTGAGCTCACTTTTGTAGCCCAGGCTGGTCTCGAACTCACAACGATCCTCCTGCCTCAGCCTCCCAAGTGCTGGGATTACAGGCGTGAGCCACCACGCCCGGCTTGTAAAACATTTTTGAAAAGAGATTTTATCTATTTGGTATAGGGTCTGCCTATGCAGTTCAGATCCACAGAGATCCTCCTGTCTCAGCCTCACCAGCTCTGAGATTACAGGCATGAGCAACCATGCCTGGTTGCAGAGGCTAGCAGGGCATGGAGCTGGCACAGCTTGTGGTATGGAGGATCCAATCCTGGTCTTTGCGCACGCCAGGCAGGTGCTTGGACCAGTGAGCTATTTCCCAGACCTGCAAAGTTTTTTTTTTTTTTTTTTTTTTAATCTGCACTTTTCTAGAGACTTGCTAGTACATAGATTTACTTTTTAAATCATTGAAACACGTGGTCTGACGTGTGGTGGTCCCCATTGTCAGCTGCTCATTGGGATCAAAGAACTTGAAGTTCGAGTGATACCACACTTGTAGCCTTACCTGATTTCATCCAGAGCACAACCTTTTATCTTGGTTATAGACACAGATTTTTAAGCTAGGACACTTACCTGAAAAAAAAAAAAATCTCCCTTTCTACATAGCAGGAATCCTGCCAAGGAGAGAAAAGTATCACTTGTAACTCATCACATGGACATGGACGTCTTGATTGGTTAATGCCAGGTTGTGTTACATTTTTCCTTTTTCTTTTCTGTTTTTATAGTATTGGACATGAAACACAGGGGTTTTGCAGTGAGCTACATATATCCTTTGTCTTTTCTTTTTTCCTCTTCCCTTCCCTTCTCCTCTCCTCTCCTCTCCTCTCCTCTCCTCTCCTCTCCTCTCCTC
>PVJA010039884.1:0-17500 GCA_004027025.1 Myocastor coypus | reverse complement strand
AAGACTGTACCCCAAGGGCCAGCCAAATAGTTCAGTGGATTAAAGCACCTGCAAGCCCCTGGGGTGCGCTGAGACAGCAATTGAGACTGGGTATGGCGGTGCACGCCTGTAATCCCAGCGCTTGGGAGGCTGTAAACAGACATATCACTATGAGTCTGATCTAGTAGTGAGACCCTGAACACCCTCTAGTCCCTTCCCTAAAAATACAAAGAAAAAAAAAAAAAAGACTGCACCCCAATGAAATAATAAATAAAATTAATAATCTCTTCCTCATAAGAAATTAAGTAGCATAGTTTTCTTTGTTTCTGAAGGCTATGTTTTTCCAACTAAAATGGCCATTCCCACTGAGATACAGTTTTTTTGTTTTTTTGGTTTTTTTGTCTTTTTGGGACAGGGTCTCACTATGCAGTTGAGGCTGGCCTTGAGCTCACTTTTGTAGCCCAGGCTGGTCTCGAACTCGCACCAATCCTCCTGCCTCAGCCTCCCGAGTGCTGGGATTACAGGTGTGAGCCACCACGCCCGGCGAGATACAGTTTTAGATAGCCACAGGTCACAGGTCACAGGTCACAGGTCACAGGTCACAGGGCGCCATCCCTCCTGCCTCCCACTCAAAGGCAATAGTTACAGCATCAACATGTGTTTCTAATAGTGATGAAATGTGAAGTTTTGACACATTTGCCTCTTCTCCCTTTGACTCTATATTTTTGGCAGCTTCTTGCAATTAACATGTGGCATGCATGCTTGTAACCTCAGCCACTTAGGAGACTGGGGCAGGAGGGCAATGGCAAGCAGAAGCACCGAGAAACAACCCCCAGGACTGGGGGCAGATTTATGTTCATCCACAGGCACTGCCCAGGATCGTGCCTGGAATATCAGGCCTGATCTCTGGGGGTCTAGGGCTTACACAAGATAAGCAAGCAGGAAGTACAGAGGCAGAGTGGCTTGTCAGTTAGGGACTGGTTTACACAAGGTGCACCATAGTAACCAGCTGTGCATCCTGGTGACCAGCCCCATTTCTTTTCTTTTTTTTATACATATATTATGGCCAGCTCGGCCTGCCCTGGGGGTGGGGCTGGTGCAACATGTTCTGGGAATCGAACTGCGGCAGGCATTTTGGACCCCTGAGCCGTCTTGCCGGTAGGCCCCGTTTCTAACAGACAGAAGCAACCAGAACTGAAACAGGAACTGTTACCTGGGCAACTAAGAAACTGAAGTACGCTGGCTTCAGGGCAGGGGGAGGGAAGCGCAACATTTTCTGCTACATTCTCCCCCTTTTAAGTTTTCCTGGCAAATCTTTGCTGAGCATATCATACATGATCTTCTGAGATGAGGCCCTGCTAGAAGCAGGAGATATAATGTAGGCCTGTCTGTTCTATAACATCATTCTGGCAAGGGAGTGAAGGAGTTAATCTGAACTAGGAGAGTGTCCAGCCTGCCTTGGACAGTCATCAAATCTTCGTCAAGAGTTCGACTTTTTTTTTTTTTTAGTCTCTTGGGACCACTGTCCACCGAGTTTCAGGCAAAACAAAACAGAACAGCCAGCAGTGTGTCATCTCTTCAGAGCAAGCCTTTATAACAATCCATCTGAAAATGAAACAGATGCCCCAAGCCACAGAGGTACACACCTGTGATCCCAGTATGGGGAAGGCTAAGGCCCAAAGATAGCTTTGAGTTAGAAACCAGCCTGGGCTTCATAGTGATATCCTGTCTTTAATAAGCAAAAACAAAATAAGATATTCAAGAAGGCTAGAAATTATAAATGCGCGTGAAACATTTGAAAGGATCTAATGGCAATATATCTCTAACTTGTAATGAGTGTTATGGATTTTTTTTTTTTTTAGTGTATTCAGTACAGGGTCTTACTACACAGCTCAGACTCATTATGATCCTCCTGTTTTCAGCCTCCCCAGTGCAGGGATTACAGGCATGTGCCACCAAGCCTGCTTTCAGTGGCCAGCTCAGTGTGCCCAGGGGCTGGGCCAGCATCACATGTGCTGCCGGCGATCGAAACCTGGTCCCTGTGGTTGCCTAAGCAGGTGCTTAGTCTGCTGAGCTATCTCACCAGCAATTGTAATAAGAGTTCTAGTTGGCAAAGTTCCTGTGTGGCAAGTGTAGGGTCATGAGTTCGGACCCCAGTTCCACCAAAAAAAAAAAAAAGAGTTTTACTTGGGCTGGCAAGATGGCTCAGCAGTCTAAAGTGCCTGCTTAGAAAAGCTTAGGCAGGGGCCCAGCGGGATGGCTCAGTGGTGTAAAGCGCCTGCTTGGGAAAGCTTGGGCGGCTTCAGGGACCGAGGTTCAATCCCCGGCACCACATGCTGCGCCAGCCCTGCCCTCTGGGTGGGCTGAGCCGGCCATGAAAATGAGTAAATAAACAAACAAAGGTTCTGAAACAAGAAAAATAAATAAAAATTTTAAAAAAAAAAAAAAAAGAAAGAAAAGCTTAGGCAACCAAAGGGACAGAGTTTCGATCCCTGGCACCACATGTTGCGCCAGCCCCATGCCCAGGGCAGGCTTAGCTGGCCACTTAAAAAAAGAAAAAAAGAGTTCTACTTAAACATTCATCATCTCTTCTACCTCACTGGTCAACCATTTGTGGTAATTTCTGTCAAATAAAGGCCCTCACAGCATGTCTGCACCCCTTTAGTCACTAGCTTTGGTACCTGCAGCTCTTCCCCAAAGCCAAAATGACTATGAAAAATAAAGCTTTGAATTGATTCAAGACCTCAAGGCATCCACAGCAGCACAACAAAAGACCCTCACGTGGGGGCCCGGAGGGTTGGCTCAGTGGTCTAAAAGCGCCTGCTTGGGAAAGCTTGGGCAGCTTCAGAGACCGCACTTTGATTCCCAGCACCACATGCTGCGCCAGCCCTGCCCTGAGTGCAGGCTGAGCCGGCCATAAAAATAAAAATGAGTGAATAAACAACAAAAGTTCTGAAACAAGAAAAAAAAAAAAAAGACCCTCACGAGAGAGGGCTGCAGAGCTACTTCAGGAAGTATCCAAAACGATGGGATGAGTGGATTTAAGTGCAGGAATGTATTTTGAAATACATTTGGAGGTATGGCTCAGTAGCAGACTGCTTGCCTAGCATGTATGGGGCCCTGGGTTCAATCCCCTATATTACAAAAAATAGAAGACAAAATGCAAGTCATTCTGACTTCCACAAATGCTAATTCTAATCATGGGCAAAACACACAAAAACCATAAGCTATATCTACCTCAGCATGACTCAGCGAAACTAAACCAACCAGCTCTAAGGCCGTCAGCTTAAACAGCTGCTTGCCTTTCCATGCAGAAGAGCTAATCATGCAAAAGGACAAACTATTCTCTCCTGAACACTTTCTCAGCTGCCCTGACTAACCAAATGGGACATCTTACCACCTGAGCTGAAGTCTCTCCAATTTCAACTATACTTTTTAGTGTTTTCCCTAAATTGACTAAAGGTCTCACTGTAGTTCAGATTGACCTTAGGGCCAACAAGATAGCTCAGCAATCTAAAGTGTCTGCTTAGGCAACCTTAGGCAACTGCAGGGACCATAGTTCAATCCCCAGCACCACATGCTGCACCAGCCCCAGCCCCAGGGTAGTCTAAGCCGCCATAACATACATACATACATACATACATACATACACACACATACATACAAACATACAGTTTAAAAAAAAAATTGACTTTAAACTCATTCATTACAGGGGCCCGGCGGGATGGCTCAGTGGTCTAAAGCGCCTGTTTGCAAAAGCTTGGGCGGCTTCAGGGACTGCGGTTCGATCCCCGGCACCACATGCTGTGCCAGCCCTGCTCTCGGGGCGAGCTGAACCGGCCATAAAAGTGAGTAAATAAACAAACAAAGGTTTTGAAACAAGAAAAAAAATAAAAAATAAAAAATAAAAAAATAAACTCATTCATTACATCAGGTAGCCCAGGCTGGCCTCACAGTGATCCTCCTGCCTCAGCCTCCTAAGTGCTGGGATTATAGGGATGTTCCACCATGCCCAGCTCCTTGATGCGACTTTTTTTTTTTAGAATTAATAATCCAAATGTTTATTTGTGAGGGAGAGACATAGGAAAGTTCTTTTCTGTGGGCTAGAAGAATTCTAAACATAACAGGTCTTAAAAAGGGGTGAAAAGGTTAAAAGATGGTTCCTCCCAATCTAACCTAGAACCGAATGCTAAATACAGAGCTTGGCCCTGACCTCCCATCCATGACATGGGCAACAACAAGCAGAAAAATATCACTTGGTTATGCCAATTACATATGGTACATTGAATTTCTTTCTATATTCCTTTGCATCTTCCCTGTCAACTAAAAGTGTAAAGCCTATGCATAATCTGAAAATAGTAATCAGAAGGATCTGCCTTTTATCTATTTATGCTTCTGGTCTCTACCACCAGAAAGGCCATGTGATAGTCCAACAGGTGTGGTGGACCGGCAACTGGTGGTCTGTTTGGAACACCCAGCTGAAGTGAACCAGCACAGTGCTGGGTGTGGGAGGCCCACCTGAGGGTGGTGGCCCGCAGTATAAAACATAGAACTGGAGAAGCTGTTGAGAGGCTGTTAGGGAAGCTGTTGGGGAGCTGTTGGAACTGTTCTGCTGAAGGACTTTGCCATGCTGGCTTTCCTGATGCGCTCAGATGTTCTTCTCATGGAAGGAGCTCGGGACCTTGTGTCACTGAGAACGGCTGCCTTGGGGGAGCTCTGGGCCTCCCCCTGAGCATCACTTCCTGGCTCCAGAGGGGGAGAAGATGGTGCACCGCTCAGTCTCCTGGAGAAGCTGATGGAGTTGGCTTTCCTGAGGTGGACTTCGCTCTTATCAATGTGGGAAGAGCTCAGGACTCCCTGTTGCTGAGGATGGCTGTGAAACTTTTTCAGGGGAACTCTGGTTCTTGCTTTAAGGCTCATTACCCAGCTCTAGCACAAATCCCTCAGCCTGCTAGCACAGACTTTTCTAGCTTCCACCACTGACCTTTAGGCCTTCACAAGGCAGATTCATGAAACAGACCTCCAGCTAGGTAAACTCATGGGGAGAGGGTCATTGTTATAGGCTCTAGGTTTTCTGCTTGACTTAGGTGAGACATTACCATGGGTTCCAAGCCCTCAGTGGGACTCTTTAGTGTGAAGTCTTTATTGTACCAGGGATTGAACTTGGGGCCTTGTACTTGTCAGGCAGGCACTTATGCCACTGGCCTAAATTCCCAGCCCAAGGGTAACTATTATAAGATAACTCTACAAATTCCGTATCCTATAGTGGTCCCCTTGTAACACCCCAAACTACAACAATGCATGTCCAATTTATTTCACTTAAGAGCATGCAGACCTGTAGTTGCACCCATTTAACTAGAACTGTCTCAAGCTTATGGTTCTCTATGGCATGGTAGTACTCAATTATATTTTTTAAAACCCATGTATTTATCCATTCATAGATTCACAGGCATGGATATTAAAAACTGTGCTGCCAGAAACATGAGCATTCATATATCCTTGCGCTGTAATGTTTCTAGTCCCCTCAGGAAGATACCAAGGAGGGAAGTGGCTGGGTTGAATGAAACCTATATATTTAGCTTATTGAGGAATCTCCTCACTGATTTCCGTAGTGGTTGAACCAGTCCGCACTCCTACAAACAGAAGGTTTTCTTTTCCTCCACAATCCCACCAGCATTTGTTATGGTTGACTTCTTTTTTTTTTTTTTTTTTTTTTTTTTTTTTTTTTTTTTTTTTTTTTTTTTGTCTTTTTGAGACAGGGTCTAGTTGTGCAGTTCAGACCAGCCTTGAGCTCATTTTTGTAGCCCAGGCTGGTCTCGAACTCTCACCAATCCTCCTGCCTCAGCCTCCCGAGTGCTGGGATTACAGGCGTGCACCACCACGCCCGGCTATGGTTGACTTCTTGACAACAGCCATTCGGAGATAAAATCTCAGTGCTATTTTGTCTCTCAGAATGACCAGTGATGCTAGGCTTCCCACCCCCCCCCAGTGGCACTGGGGATTGAACTCATGACCCTGCACTTGCCGGGCAAGCGCTTATTCTACTGAGCTATCTCCCTGGCCCCATAGACATTTTTTCATATATTTATTTGCTCTTTCTATTTCTTCATCCAAAAGATCCCTATTCATTTTGGGTGCCCATTTTTGTGAGTTGGGTCTTTTCTTTCTTTTTTCAGTTCTTTATATATTCTAGGTATTAGTCCTTAGTATGAGAAACAGTTAATGAAAAAAATTTCACACTCTGTTGGTTGTCTCTTCATTCTGTCAGAAGTTTCTTTTGCGGTGCAGAAAGCCTTGAGATGATTCTTTGACCCCGTACTGAACAGCTAGCATATATGGAAACCTCATGCCAATAGTGTAAGGTTCTTCCCTCTGGTTAGAAAGAGAAGCAGAAGAGAAGAAAATAAATCATACTGCTCTGGGGGCTGGTGAGATGGCTCAGTGGTCTCAAACATTTCCTTAAGCAAGCTTAGACAATCACAAGGACCACGGTTCAATCCCCAGCACCACATGCTGCCAGACCCTCCCCCAGAGCAGGCTGAGCCGGCCATAACATAAAAAAAAAATGCTCTGAACAAGAGGGCTGCTAAAGAGAGGGAAGAACCCTCAGAGGAGGAGGCAGGGAGACAGAGAATTTATGGGGTGGGGTAGGGGGTGGAGCTTTATGGGTGGCACAATGTCCTCACAGGTGCTGATAGGGGAAGGCTTAGCGCCCCCCACCCAACTGAAAAACAAAAGAGGGAACTGAGATTAACCAGGGGTAAGAAAGTGGAAGCCTGTCTAGGAGCAGCAGGTCTTTGCTCTTGGGTCTCCACACCATACTGATTCGCTGCCATGATGCCTGGTGGGCTTTTCTATAAGCGCAGACCATCAAACAGAGCAAGGCACCCCAGCTAACAGAGGAAACAGAAGAGGGAGCCCTTTGTTTCTCCAGCTTGGAAAACAGCCTGTTTCTAAATGCTCAGGTTCGAGACACACGATTCTCCCAAATGCACAACACAGCTGCCCAGAAAGGAGGCTAGAGGATTTGGAATGCAAATGGATTTCACATAAAATACATCTTTCTCCAGCTTTCAGAGGACGTTTTCTATTTTAAGACATCCTGTTGTGACCCTTCTCGTAAAGAGTGCTCTAATGGAATTAGTCACCACTGACTCACTTCTGCCACTTTCAAGGTCGCAATGTTGCCTAAACAAAGATCTGGCTTAGAGAAGATAAATTATAGATGCCCTTAATAAATTATATAGTACCCAAAGGCAAAAGAGTTTTCGGTTTGTCTTTTTTTTATTGATGTGTATGTATGAAGAAGATCAACACACTGGGACTTCTTTGTTTTTCTTTTTTTCTTTTTTTTTTTTAATTATTTTTTCTCTTGTTTCAGAACCTTTGTTTGTTTATTCACTCATTTTTATGGCCGGCTCAGCCCGCCACAAGGGCAGGGCTGGCATAGCATGTGGTGCCGGGGATCGAACCGCAGTCCCTGAAGCGGTCCCTGAAGCCGCCCAAGCCTTCCCAAGCAGGCGCTTTAGACCACTGAGCCATCCCGCCGGGCCCGACACTAGGACTTCTTTGAAGTGTGGAGGATCCGCCAGCATCTCGCCCTAGTCAGATCTTCCTTGCGTGCGTGTAAAAACATGCCTAAGGATAGTTACTGTCCAGAGAGGGAGTGAACGCAAGAACAACAAAGAATGACGCAGAGCAGCTCGGAAGGGTTATTCAGGAACAAACGCTGATGGCTCAGTGGCATACTTGCCACGTCCTCGTTGCCGTGACAACCTTGAGGGAGTCTGGGGCGGGGCCTTAGGGGCAGAACTACCCCGCTTCCCAAGGGTCCTGGGCGCTGGTGTGCGCATGCGCCTGTAGCCTAGCGTCACTCTGGCGGAAGCGGAAGCGACGTTGGGCCCCTCATCTCGCATCTGGATTTGTTGGAACGTTTAGGTTTGAGTTGTTCTAGAAGCGTAGGAAGCTCATCTGGATCCCCATCTGAGACTGAGAGTTGGTCAGGGGGACCCTAGAGAAGACCCCCACACACAGCAGCCCTCTTTCTCACAACTAAGACAGTAGTCACCCAGCCTCAGTTTCCAGTTTCCAGTTCTCAGCTCGTACTGTACTGAGAAGTGGCTTGGCGGATTTAAAGAACCCGGAGCAGGGCGGGCCCCACAACAGCTGGAGGAGGTGGAAGGTGGCTATTACTGTCTTCATCTAATGACAAAGGAAGCTGCGATCCAGAAAGCCAAGCGATTCACACCAAGAGCTGAGCGGGAGCCTGGCAGAACGTGGAGGGAAAGGGCTGTTCCCTGCGCGACCCCACCGCAGGGAAAACCCGGGCAGGGGTGAGGGTTGTGGCCCACAAGGATGTGCAGGATGTATTTAAACAAAGAGGGGAGAAGCGAAGCCAAGAAATCTATTATGCACGCCAGGCCCAGAGCACTGTCCAGGCTGTAAACATGGTGGAGGAGATCGGATATATGTGCCACTGCACCTTTGTGGACAAGTTCTAGCCTCCTAGAGTCAGGATATCCTCCTTCCCCCAACTTCCTTTCCATCCTAAGCTGCTATTTTGCTCTCTGTACTTGAGAGCAAAAGTTTTCTTTTCTCAGCCGGGTGTGGTGGCGCACACCTGTAATCCCAGCCCTTGGGAAGCTGAGGTAGAAGAATCGAAGTGAGTTCGAGACCAGCCTGGGCTACAAAAATGAGCTCAAGGTCAGCCTGAACTGCATAGCGAGACCTTGTCTCAAAAAATAAAACGAAAAAAGTTTTCTTTTCTCTTCCCCGCCCCCTCCCTTCCTCTTTTCCTCTCTGTCTCTTCCTCTCCTCTCTTCCTAAACAGGGTCCTGCTGAACTGCCAAGGCTGGCCTTGAACTTGGGGTCCTCCTGCCTCAGCCTCCTACATAGGTGCAATTATAGGCTGTGTTGTCACACCCAACCTGTGATTTCTGGAGACCTGGAATTGCTCAGGACCTGCTGATTGCCTCTTCTATGGGTTCAGAAACCACTTGCCTCTGCCTTTTAAATGTCTTTCATTTTTTAGCCTCTCAGCCTGGTTTTCTAAACACATCTTCCCAAGTCTGCTCTTTAGGCTGTTAATAACACACACACAGATTCATTCGTAGTCCTGACCTAGTGAGTTAATCGTGATGGTTAGCCCAGCAGAGGCAGCGGCTTGTTCATGGGAAGTGATCATGTTTAAGCACAAGACAGCCTAACACATGAGGAAAAAAAGTATGAAAAGGTAGCATACACAAATTATAGGGTAAAAAAAAATTATGGGACCAGCCCAAGGGTTCACAGCAATTATTCTGACCTGGCTGATACGCAAGCAAAAAGCCATGCCTCCTGTGTGCTTACCGAGCTGGCTTGCTGTGTGCTCCGTAGTTGCCAGGTTAGGGTGCCAGGTCAGAAGTGTGTGGAACAGCAAGACCACAGAAATTTAAGGTTCACATTGTGCACAGGGAGGAGAACCACACAATAATTTTAAAAAGACAAAAGTAAGTTTATTACAAAAGTACAAGCCGGGCATGGTGGCTCACGCCTGTAATCCCAGCATTCTGGAGGCTGAGGCAGGAGGATTGGTGTGAGTTCGAGACCAGCCTGGGCTACAAAAGTGAACTCAAGGCCAGCCTCAACTGCATAGCGAGACCCTGTCTCAAAAAGACAAAAAACAAAAAGTACAGCAGAGGGGAGCATAGTCAGGTAATATAAGACCATATGATGAGGCCGGAGATGGTTTCAAAGATGAAGGGGAATCCTCTGGGGAAGAATCTTACATGAGACAGAGCCTTCAGTGGGCCAGAGGAGAACACCGAGCCACACTTTCTCAGCACCTTAAGTACTGCAGTCCAACAGAAGCGACTTGGAGCCCCCAACAGGCTTGTGTGGCTAGAAGGACCAGTTTCCCCTTAGCTGAATTCTGGGAGCAAGCAGTCCTTGGCATGTTACCAGTTATCTCCGTCTATTCCTTTCCCAGGAAATGGTCATCCTCTGTGCAGAAAGGCATGTGGCCGGCCAGTCACCTCAAGGGACACGCACATGCATTCTGGATGTCTCAGCCCTGTAACCCTTTCTTTGACAGTGTGCTATCCAAATACAGCAATTGGGATCCAGCTCATAAAAAAGGGGTCTGGCCAGGACCATCCCCATGGAGCCCACTAGAGCATCTGCTCCAGAGGGCAAGACAGTGCTGTTTAGCTGGGTGCTGGGGCCCACGCCTGTAATCCCACCTGTTCCTGGCTAAGACAGGAGGGTCACAGTCTGGATAATTTAGCAAGGTCCTGCCTCAAACTAAACAGAGGGCAGGCAGTGGCCTGACCTGGGCTCTGTGTCTGGCTCCCAGCCCTCTCCACACACTTGCCAACCTGCTCTGCTGCCCAACCTCCCTGAGATGAGATGAGTGGCTTTCTCCACCAGGCCTTTGCACCATAACCTTCCTGCCTCAGAGCCAGCCAGCCAGCCACAGACTGAACCATCTGAAGCCGTAAGGCAATTCCAACTCTCCTTGAAGCTGTGGGTGTCAGGTATTGTTTGCTGGTGGAGGAGCAGTGACTAACACAGGGACCAGTGCAGAAAGGATACAGGATCTTCAGAAGGCATTTTGGCAGTGGGTGTGGAATGTGACTCATGCCCTTTCTTGGGGCCAGGCTGATTTTCAAGGTAGGATCAAGTCCTTGTTCTTGCAGGCCTGGACTGCAACTAAGTGGTCCCACAAGAGCTGGTTGTTTGCAAGCACAGAAGCCTCTTCCTTCTTCCCAGCAGGCATCCTCCTGCCTCCACCCGCCCCCATGCCTTCCACCTTAGCTGATGGAGCTCAGCACCTTCACCAGTGGCACCCTCAGCCCCAATAACTGTGAGCCAAAATAAAATTGTTAATAAATCACCCAATCTCAGATACTCTGTGACACTAACAAAACAGACTAAGAGCCCCAAATCTTTTTTTCTTCTCCTCTACTGCAGAGTGGACTCAGGGCATTCACGCAGAGCTACTTCATCCACCCTTTTAGTTTTTATTTTGAGATAGGGTCTTAGTAAGTTGCTCAATTACCCAGGCTGGGCTGGAAGCCATGATCCTCCTATACCAGCCTCCCAGTATACTCACAACTCCACACCTAAATCAGGCACAGATCCTCTTTTTTTTTTTTTTTTTTTTTTTTTTTTTTTTTTTAGGAATGGGGTTCAAACTGACAACCTTGCACTTGCCAGGCACTTGTTGTGCCACAGAGCAATCTCCCTGTTCACATGCACAGATCCTCTTAAAAGTTCACGCACCTTATAAAGTCCTAGCAGTGCCTAACCTGGACTGTGCACAAGACCATGGGTTCCTCATCAGCACTGCAAGAAGAAAAAAGTACTGAGTCACTCATATTCTTCTATGCAGTCTCAACCCAGCTCTGGAAGGTCAGTGCTTCTGTTGTGTTGTTTGTTCCTGCTCCACAGCTGCAAAGCATGACAGGACCAGTGTCCTCCCATGACAAGGAAAGGAAGAGCCCCTTGCTTATTACCAGCCAGCCCTGTCCTTGTTGAGATCCACAGCTACATAAGTAGTTTTTACCTCTGTGGATACAACCCATTCATTGTTGTCACCACCTTCCTGATGTCACACATGAAGGGCACAGCTGTAAACAGCTGTTTCCTTTTCAAGGTTTTGTTTCCAGCAAAGGCCCTCAGCAGCAGAATAAGTGGGGTGCAGCAGCTCCAAGGGCAAGGCAGGCATGACTGTGTTGGACTGGACTAAAACCTGGGCCATGCAGTAAGGTAGTATCAGTGTAACAGGGCTTCTCACAGCACCCTGGAGAAACTCGCAGTGAGGAAAGGGTCCTTTCTGAGGCCACAGGGCCTGGCATATAGCAGACACGTGATACACAGCCACTGGGCTGGGCTCAGGGGCTCCGGCTGGTCTTCCCAGCTATCAGAGAAATGGAGACAAGGGGCCTGGCGGGATGGCTCAGTGGTCTAAAGCGCCTGCTTGGGAAAGCTTGGGCAGCTTCAGGGACCGCGGTTCGATCCCCAGCACCACATGCTGCGCCAGCCCTGCCCTCTGTGCATGCTGAGCCGGCCATAAAAATGAGTGAATAAACAAATAAAGGTTCTGAAACAAGAAAAACATAAATAAAATTTAAAAAATAAAAAAAAAAAGAAATGGAGACAAGAAGATTGAAAGTTAAATCCTAGCCTGGACATTTTAGGAAGACCCTGTCTCAAAAGGGGCTAGAATGTAGCTTACTGATAGAGTGCCCCTGAGTTCAGTCCCTGATGCTGAAGAAAAAAAAAAAAAATTAAAGGCTGAGATGTACCTTTGTTCAGTCCCTAGCACTGTGAATAAGCAGCCATTGAATGAAATATTACAGGGATTCTGTTAGGCCCTACACGATACAAAAGTGAATTCAAAATGGGCGTGGGTCATGTACACTTGCTAGCGCTCAAAGGCTAAAACAGAAGAATCATCGTAAGTTTGAGCCGAGCCTGAATTACGGTTCAAGGCCAACCTAATCATGAGGGGAGTAACGAGGAGCAGGAAGAAGAGATGGAGGAGGGGAAGGGGGGGGAGAGAAGAGGGAGAAGAAGAGGAAGAGGAAGGGGAAGGGGAAGGGGAAGAAGAAGGAGGAGAAGAAAAAAAGAAAAATGAATTTAAAAGCCTCTGCAGAAAGCACTGCCCAGCGGGTTGGAGGCCCTAAGCAAGATTCTGCCCTCGTCTATAAAGGGCCGGGTGGTAAACAGCTAAAGCTCCGCGGACTATAAACTCTCTGTTGTAATCACTTACCTCTGCCTTGTAGCAGCCATAGATGTGGCTGTGTTCTAATACAACTATATTTATGGACACTGAACATTTAGTTTCCTATCGTTTTCACAAGGTAAAAAAAACTTTCCCTCAAACAGTTAAAATGGGAAAACATAAAAAAAATAAATAAATAAATAAAATTTTAAAAATGGGAAAACAATTCTTAGTTCACTAAGAGCACAAAGCCGGGAGATTGGGGCTAGGGATGTTGCTGTGGTAGAGCGCTTGCCTAGCTTACGGAGAGGCCCTAGTTTTCATCAAGTGTGCAAAACCTGAACCAATTCGCTCCCCAACAGCGCTCCTGAGTGGGCGGGGTCAGGGAGCAGCTTCGGATTGGGTCTCGCGTGGTGGGAGGGGCGGGAGGGTAAGGTATAGTAACGTAGAACGGCGGGAGTCTCGGTAAGCCTGGATTGGTCTACTCTAGCGGCACATTCGCCATTGAGCCAATCAGTACCTGGCGCAGACGTTGCGTCACGAGGTGCGGCCGCTTCGCAAACTTACATGCCCCGCCCCCCCGGGCGCACTTCCGGGCACAGAGGCTGCATTACGTCAGGCGGAGGGCAAGTAAGTGCGGGCGACTGGGCGGGCTGACACGGTTCCTCGGACTGGAGGCGGCCCGGGTCTCCGCTGCGACCCCTGACCGAAATCCCAGGTCCCCTAACCAGCTCTGGTTCCTGTCACGTCTGTTGGGCTCCTCGGTTTCCTCTAGAAAATGAAACCCGCAGGCCCCTAAATTGGTGTAAAGCGATGCTTCTAAAGACTATGGGCGTGAGTAGTAGTCAAAATTGGCAGCCTTTAACTTCGCGTCAGGGGCTTCCTGAACACTTCACTGGCAGATCAGTGCTTCTATAAACCCTTGCTTTCCAGATGAGGGAAACCAGGCAGCTGGGAAACAGCAGATTGGAGAGCCCAGCTCGAGCCCTTAGCTTACGGAGGCAGTAGTGAACCCTTGGCCCCTGCGGACCAGATTTCTCCACTTCAACCTATAACCTCCCCGGCACCTTTCGCTAGTTCTCTGTCCTTTGGCATACATAAACACACAGCTACTGTTAGCCGAGGCTTTCTCT
Source organism: Myocastor coypus (assembly GCA_004027025.1). NCBI lineage: Eukaryota > Metazoa > Chordata > Mammalia > Rodentia > Myocastoridae > Myocastor > Myocastor coypus. The sequence goes on along the minus strand of PVJA010039884.1, from coordinate 3,682 downwards.
TTATGCAAGCGCATCCTTCATTTCCTTCACAGTAACCCAAGATAGTCAGCCCACTCCCTATCCTCTGTTCTCCAGTGAGAATACAATTTCAGGGGAACCCACACTGCGTGAGCCCACCCAGCTGGGAGGGTGGATGAAGCTGGGATTTATACCCAGGAAGCTGTGGCCCCAAAGCCTGGCATGTAAATTCTTTTGTTGGCAAAATAATTTTAGAGCAGAATGGACCTTGGAAAACTCCTACCCAAAACCAAGAGAAGTCCAGATTCGCAGCAAGACAGTTTCATCCGGGGCTTTGCACCACCGCTGCCCCCACTGCCTCAGAATTTCTGCTGGCAGCTTCTGATGCTACCCACGTCATCCAGCCCTCCATGCCCTCGCTCATTACCTTGAGATAATAGTAACAGAATTCGTGTTAAATTTGTAGTGTCAAACTGCATATTCACAGTGCCTGGTGCTCTGAACATCAGAGCACAAGTAAATAGGTTGATAGGTTACTAATACCAGACACTGAGTTTCTTGATTCCCTATGCAGGAGCCAGTAAACTAGGCCTATGGGCCAAAACTGGGATTTTGTATGGTGCTCAAACTGAAAATGGTTTTAAGTTTTTCATAGTTGGGGGTGGGGGATAAAGTAAAATGTTGTTTTGCATCAGCTCTGTCTGCTTGTAGGTGTGAGGCACAGCAGAATCATTGAACAGGGAAGGTCTTTCTGGGCCAAAAAGCCAGAACTATTTGCTGCCTGGCCTTTGACAGAAAAAACTGACCAGTCTTCATTCCTTGCTGTGCGGTGTCTTTCCTCATGATATGCTAGACTTTCATTTTATTTGACCTAAATGTCCTCTCTATTGGGAACAATGTCCTACTTCATCTACCTGTATTTTACAGTGTCCGACATGGATTGTACTGGACCCTACAGTACAATCTTCTTTATTTTTGGAGGGGTAGAAGGAGCAGAGTATTGAATTAAAAGCCTTTTTACAAGGGGCCAGGGAGATAGCTCAGGGCACAAGTGCCTGCCTGGCAAGTATAAGGTCCTGAATTCGATCCCCAGTTCAGGGGGTTGGGGGGGCTTCTTACTGAGCTACATCGTAGACTTTTTTAACTTTCCTTTTAGTTTGAGACGGGGTCTCACTAAGTTGCCAAGGTTGGGCTTCATCTTCAGCCCTCCTGCCCGAGCTCCCTGAGTTCCAGGACTACAGGAACATGCCACCCTACCTGACTTTATTCCCCAATTAGACTCATCAGAGGCCAGACACTGTGCGGCATTGGGGAATTACGGCATATAACCTGACAAGAAAGACAGCCGAAGTGACTTGACTTTTTTCTTTGCAATGCACATGGTGAGCTCAGGGCCTTACACATGCTAGGCAACTGCTCTACTGCTGAGCTCCACCTCCAATCCAGGAGTGCTAGTTTGGGTTCTGGAGGTAGCTTTGACGATCAGTCAAGACAGCGGATAAGGGGCCTGGCAGGATGGCTCAGTGGTCTAAAGTGCCTGCTTAGGAAAGCTTGGGCCGCTGCAGGCACCGCAGTTGGATCCCTGACACCAAATGCTGCACCAGCCCTGCCCTCAGGGCAGGCTGAGCCGGCCATAAAATAAACAAAAGTTCTGAAACAAGAAAAAAAAAAAAAAGTGGACAAGAAGACAGAGGACCAGCAGGTGTAGGCCAGCTCCATGTGGCTGGTGGGGACAACCAGGAAGCCCATGTGGCTGGAAGAGGTAGGGGTGCTCTGAGAGGCAAGCAGTGGCAACACAGGTTTGGGGTTTTTCTTTTGTTTGTTTGTTTGTTTGTTTGTTTGTTTTGGTGGGACCTGGGTTTGTTTTTCTTATAATTTTTTTATTTTTTTTTTATTTATTTTTTTCTTGTTTCAGAACCTTTATTTGTTTATTCACTCATTTTTATGGCTGGCTCAGCCCGCCACGAGGGCAGGGCTGGCGCAGCATGTGGTGCCGGGGATCGAACCACGGTCCCTGAAGCTGCCCAAGCTTTCCCAAGGGGGCGCTTTAGACCACTGAGCCATCCCGCTGGGCCCCTGGGACCTGGGTTTGAACTCACAACCTTGCACTTGCCAGGCAGGCACTTGTGCCACACAGTTATCTCCCCAGCCCCCGCAGATTTGATTTTAAAGGAGATGGAATTAGCCTGATCCAGTGGGTCAGAGGAAAAACAAAAATTTTTGTGAAAGGTAATAACCGTGAAATTCCAACTTCCATGTCTGTGACATCAACCTTTGCTTTTTCCAGTGCTATAGATGGACCCCTGAGCCTCACGCATGCTCACCACAGCCCTGGGCCATGGATTTTTAAAGTTTATTCATTCTACAAAAGAAAGAAGAAGGGAGTTGCTAGAGGAAGTGAGAGATTTGAGCTGTGGCAAAGCAAGAACCTGTACCAACTATAAATAAATGTTTTAAAAAAAAAAAGTGAAGGATGCCCTTCTGCCTGCTGTGAGTTGAGCAGGAAGAAGGGACAGTAAACAGCTAGGGGACAGGACTGCAGGGGTCTAGGCAAGAGATAGGGGGCCTGGCCCAGGTCACCCAGGCTGGGGGCAGGGAGAGATGAAAGGTGTCAGAGGCAAAGTCATTGTCAGCCAGAGAGTGGGCAGGACTGGCTCATTCTCCCTTTTCTCCTCTCTCCCTCTCCCTCCCCTTCCCTCCCCTTCCCTCCTGTCTTTTTCCCAGGTGCACACTGCTCTTTGGACACTTCCTACCCTGGCAAGAGGCTCCCCTGAGCCAGCACCACCCACCTCTCACAGACTGTGGCCCCTTTCCAGACTCTGTGGAGGGCAGTATTGGGCCATCTTCAGCGTGACCCCCAGCCCCCTTAAGGGCGAGGACCAGTTACAGCACCCAAAATGGTGAGTAGCAGCCTCCTGCTCCCAGGGGCTCTTGTTCCGTTGTCAGGCCCCCAAAGTTGTACCTGTCCTCCTCTTCCCGGGCTCTAAGGTAATTTCTAAGCCAGACGTTGAATTCTTTCTGGATGTATTTGTTCTTTGCACCACCAGGAAGAGAACCCAACAGTACTCCAGCACTAAGCAACATCTCCAAACCTTACTTTATTTTTTTACCTACTTGATTTAGGACCTTGGTAATTTGCCCAGACAGGACTCAAATTTGCCATCATCCTGCCTCCTGAGCACAAGGATTACAGACAGGCACCACCATGCTCTCATTTTTTCTGTTTTGTTTTGTTTTTGTCTTGCTAGGCGTTCAAGTTGGCCTTGAGCTCACTTTTGTAGCTCAGGCTGGTCTCAAACTTACACTGATCCTCCTGCCTCAGCCTCCCAAGTGCTAGGATTACAGGTGTCCCCAGCTACCACCACGCTCTTGTGATGAAAAAGTTCCAAACCTTCACTTGACCCTGAAGTCATCGCCTAGAGTTTCATTTTATTTTACTTTGTTCCATTTGCTATTATTTGCAGTACAGGGCATTGAACCAGTGGTGCTGTACTGCTGAGCCACATCCCAGCCCTTTGTATTTCTTACTTTGAGACGGTGCTTTGTTAAATTGCCTAGAATGGAGTAGTACTTGCGATCCTTCCTCAGCCTGTCCAGCAGATACAGTTGCAGGGGTGTGCACTGCTGTGCCTGTCTACCTAGAGAGATGTTTTTTCTCTTTTTTTTTTTTATTTTTAATATTTTTTCAAGTGAATGTTTTACTTTTTTTTATTCTTTTTTTTTT
>PVJA010039883.1:0-18866 GCA_004027025.1 Myocastor coypus | reverse complement strand
ATTTATTTATTTATTTATTTATTTATTTATTTATTTATTTATCTTGTTTCAGAACCTTTGTTTGTTTATTCACTCATTTTTTATGGCCGGCTCAGCCTGCCCCGAGGGCAGGGCTGGCGCAGCATGTGGTGCCTGAAGCCACCCAAGCTTAAGACCACTGAGCCATCCCGCTGGGCCCTTTTTTTTTTTTTTGAGACAGGGTCTCTAGCAGTTCAGGCTGGTCTTGAGCTCACTTTTTTTTGGTTTTGTTTTTCTTTTTCTTTCTTTCTTTTTTTTTGTGGGACTGGGGTTCAAACTCACAACCTCACACTTATCAGGCAGGCACTTGTGCCACGGAGCTATCTCCCCAGCCCCTTGAGCTCACTTTTGTAGCCCAGGTTGCACCGATCCTCCTGCCTCAGCCTCCCGAGTGCTGGGATTATAGGTGTGCACCACCATGCCCGGCTCCCCAGCCTATTTTTAATTTAATTAATTAATTATTTTTCTGCAGTATCAGGAATCAAACTCAGCACCTTAATTTTAAATATTTTTAAATTTTTATTTGATACAGGGTCTTGTATGAGCTTTAGACTTGTAATGATCCTCCTTTCTCAGCTTTCCCAAAGCTGGGATTACAGGTGTGTGTCACCATGCCCGATTTGGGGGCCAGCATGGTGTGCCGAGGGCTCTGGACCAGCAGGGCATGCAGTGCAGGCAGATGCTACCTCCCCAGCTGAGGGACCTTAATTTTAAAACAGAGTGTCATTAAATTGTCAGGGATGTACTCAAACTTGGGAGCTTCCTGTCTCAGCCTCCCAGAGTGCTGGGTTAATCATTTTTCTATCACTCCCCACACCCATGCCTTCCTATAAATACACAAATACACACATTGTTCAAGTACTATACATTGAAACTGAAAAGGCCTCATGAAAACAACAGGAAGTCCTACTGTCTACTCAGGAGCTACATTTTCAATTTAAAAAAATTTTCCTTGGATGATCTAAGTGTTCACAATCTGTCAGTTAAAATCAAAAGACTTTAGTTGCAGCCAGACTTAAGTTTATTGGCTGTCCAATTGTCTTAGTCCCTACTCCTAAGACCTTGAGAATGAGTTCTTAATGACCCGTGCCTTGATTTCCTCTTCTGTAAAATGGGAACACTAGTACTGTCTACTACCTTGTAGGGTGTCATACTGATAAGATGATGTAACCCATATCAGGTGTTTAGCATGGTGTCTGGCACAAAGTCAATGCCCAGGCATTATTACCCTCATCATCTTCCCAGTTAGAATCCAGTAGAGGATTCTGGCTTTCAGGGCCCAGAAAGATGTAACAACACATTGGACTTAATGATCTGTCCCACAGTTCCATTAGAGCAACTTAGAAATACAAAGCAGTAATCCATGTAGGTCAGAAACTCTGGATTTTTAGGGCTGGTGAGATAACTCAGCAGACTAAGCACCTATTTTGGCAAGTGCAGGGACCAAAGTTCGATCTCCTGTCCCACATGCCATGATGGCACCCCCAGGGGGGGGGGAATTGAGCTGCCAATGAGTCTGGCCCACACTCATATTCCCAGCACTGGGGAGGCTGAAATCAGGAGGATCCCTATAAGTCCGAGCTACATAGTGAGACCCTGTATCAAATACGTAAAATGAAAGAGAGAGAGAGAGAGAGAGAGAGAGAGAGACAGAGACAGAGACAGAGGCAGACAGAGACAGAGACAGAGAGAGACAGACAGACAGACAGACAGACCCCAGATTTTCTTCTTCCCCGGTTCCAATAGATTTGCAGATTTTATCCTTCATCCACTTGAAGAAATATTCAGATAAAATATGAGGGCTATTTAAAGGACTCTTTGCAATCCACTGTAGTGCTGCACACCTGTAATCCCAGTACTTAGGAGGCTGAGGCAGGAGGATCAGTGCAAGTTCAAGGTTGGCCTAGATTACCAAATGAGTTCAAGCCTAGCCTGGATTGCAGAGTGATACCCTGTCTCAAACAAACAAACAAACAGACAAACAAATAAACAAGCTAACCAACCAGCTTTGCAAACAAATTACTTGTGCATGACACAGAATGATTTTGTTGGTCATAAAATATATTGGCACATGCAGGCTCTTGTCAAAATTTACTCGCTATCCATGTAATTAATTGGTATTTTTTACTTTAAAGTTTCTCCCCTCCATGCATGTCTCCAGAAATGATCATTCTATCTGAAAAAAAAGAACGGTTTTTTTGAAAACACTTATCACTAGTTTGTTGAGATTTATGGAGAGAAGGTTTTCAGTTAACAAACCACGTCCAGTTTGTGTTCTGTGTTACAAGGAGAAGGAAGAGCCGGGTGTGGTGGCGCATACCTGTAATCCCAGCACTCGGGAGGCTGAGGCAGGAGGATTGGTGCAGGTTCGAGACCAGCCTGGGCTACAAAAGTGAGCTCAAGACCAGCCTGAACTGCACAGCGAGACCCTGTCTCAAAAAGACAAAAAAAAAAAAAAAAAAAACAAGGAGAAGGAAGAGCAGCAGTGACCCTGCTTGGAAGGGAGGAGGGGTCAGAGCCACCAGCTGTGGGGCCACAGACAGTGATGTCACCAGGTAGGGGGCAGCAGGTGCTATGTGTGGTTTTCCAGCAGTCCATGCTTCCTTTCCTAAGCATGTCTGATGGGGGCCTGGGACACCCCAAGTGCCCCTGCTGCCCCTGCCACACATGACTGGGGTACACACTTTCGGCCCATGCTGAGACACATGGATCCTCTCTCCCAGGTGTCCAGATTTGGGACAAGGTCTCTGGTCAGTCACAATAGCCCCTGGCACTGGGTCAGCACACAAGAGGGGCTATCCTGGCCGTATTCATTATGTGCCCAGGGAGGCAGACACAGCTGGGCCAAGGAGGTGAGAGCAGTGTAGACAGAGAGGAAGGAGGAGGAGAAACTAGGTCGTCCCCAGAGAAAAAAGGAGGTGGCAAGGACATAGCTGTTTCCATCCCCAGTGGCAGTGGCGTCTCTGGGTCTTGTTTCCTCCCCTGTGGGGCCCACCTGCCCTGCCCTTCCTGCCCTGGCCTGCATGCAGTGCCCTGGCCATTCCAGTTCAGGCAAGTGGCCTGGGCTACGTGACGGGGCTGGCAGAAGGAGGGGCTGAGCCAGGGGTCTTGGTGGCACAGAAAGGGCTTCCTGGGGCTGCCACCCTAGTGGTACTAGCATGTACCAGCCTGTCCACATCAGACAGGCACCCTGTGTAATGTCTGCAGCTCCGGTGAGGTGCCAAGATGCATGGCTACCCTGAAGCAGCAGTGTTCTCCTAGTTCATGTTGGGGAGGGGAAGAAGGGTAGCATAATGGTGGCATGCCTAGAATTTCACCTAGCCTGGGACATTTCTACGGTGCTCTGGTACCTGTGGCTGTCACTGCTCATGCAGGTGGCCACCACAAAACCAAAGAGGTGCCAATCTTGCCAAGCCCTCTAACCTTGGTTAGTCTCACTTCCCTGGGGATTTGATACTCATCTATAGGTGTGGTGCTGCCCCAGATTTAGGGGCAGCTCTTGGATCTTGATGAAGACCTTGAGAAGGGCTGTTTTGCAAGACTGGGGACACAATTAGGTTACTCTGTGATTTGATTTGCTCTGATCAAATGCACAGCTTCGGATTTCTGGGCTTCTGCCTTCATCCTGAGGTTAAGCCTCAGTTCTGATTCCCTATTGTACGCCCCGACTCCTTGACTTCCTGCGGAACACAGCACCTTCAGAAGAAGTCAGCCACCTAATTTGCTTACATCTGTCCTCCCTGGGGCCAAACACCTGAGACAGGGACGGAGATGAGACCTTGCTGACACAGTGTTACCCGCCCCTGTCTCCTCTGCTTGAGGGACCTCCATGGTCCTCGCTGCCAATCATGGTAATTGCTTACTTAAGGTGACTGACAGGATGCCTAACTTTTACTACTTGCTAGATCTTTCTGGGAGCTGGAGAGATAGCTCTGTAGAATAAGCACTTGTCTGGCAAGTGCAAGGGCCTGAGTTCAATCCTTGATTCTGAAAAAAAAAAAAAAACTTTCTAACCTTGATGCTCTCTCTACCAGATTTTCTGCTGCTATTCCTAGGGTCCCTGTGGCCCCATGGCCCAGAGCCCCTCTCACTGACAGCACCTGGGTACTTAGCACAACAATGCCTACCACTCAGCACAGTGGCAGTGTGGAATGAGCTCATGTGTGCAATCCTGGGTTCAAATCCTTATTCTTAGGGGCCAAAATAGCTCAGTAGAATAAGTGCTTGCCTTGCAAGCCAAGGTCCTGAGTTCAATACCCAGTCTTGAAAAAAAAAAAGAAACCTAAAAAAAAAATTATTCTTTCCCTTCCTAATTTCTTTTTTATTTATTTATTTTTTAGTTCTCTCCCCCCCCCTTTTTAATTTCTTTAGAACTCAAAGGGATTATTGGAAAGATTATATGAGATTAAGTCCCTGGCAAAGCTTAGCAGGTATTTATATACACCTTTCTTTCCTGTGCTTAAATTTTTTAAGTACTTTACTGAAAAATAATTCAAACACCATACAATGAACCAACTGAAAAGGTACAGTTCAATGTGATTCAGTGTGATTTAGTATGTCCACTGCACTTAGATTTCTTTACAATGCAATTATGGTCACAGGATCTAAGGTTTAGACTTGGGATTTCAGTCAGGAACAAGCTTCTGCAAATCAATAGTGTGATGCAACTGTATTTACAAAAAAGAAAAATCTGATGTGATGTTGGGCTGTTCAGATACAGGCAGGATGACTAGGACAGGGCAGGTCCCCAGTGGGCATTAGACTTATTTTTAGAGCCGCCTGGGCAGAAGTGACCCACGTCCAGGGAAGTGAGAACCTGCGAAAGCGGCTTGTAGGGGCCAGTGATTCTCACGCGGGAGGACATTGCTTAAGAAGGGAAGCAATGCCCTCTTTGCCTCGCTCTGGAGCTCCTGGCGGGAAAACGAATGGCATGTATCACTATGTGCAGAACCACAATAGATGGATTTAATTTAAGCAAGCAGATCTTGACACAATAGAGGGAACAACTCAAGCTGTCTCGCTGTCTAAAATGGGGGCCTGGCAGGATGGCTCAGTGGTCTAAAGTGCCTGCTTAGGAAAGCTTGGGCGGCTTCAGGGACTGCGGTTCGATCCCCGGCACCACATGCTGCGCAAGCCCTGCCCTGAGGGCAGGCTGAGCGGGCCATAAAAATAAATAAACAAACAAACAAAAAGTTCTGAAACGAGAAAAAAAATAAAATAAAATGGAACCATAGCCAGGCGTGGTGGCGTACACCTGTAATCCCAGTACTTGGGACCCTGTCTCAAAAAGACAAAAATAAATAAATAATAAATAAGTAAGTAAGTAAATAAATAAATAAAATAAAATGGAGCCGAATGCTCCTTCCTGACCTGAAATTCTGCGTTTGTCCTATGATCATCCAGCCTAAAAGCAGTGCTGCACGGAGCTCTCTGTCTAGCGGAGGCAGGCAAAGCCATTAAGTAGCTCCACAGTTTGTAGGTTAAGGTAGCAGTTTACTGTCCTCTCTTTTCTTTCATCTGTTTTGCCGCTCTAGGGTCTCACTGTGCAGCCCCAGCTCGCCTCACATTTATAATCCTCCCGCTTCACCCACCCAAGTGCTGGGGTTACAGAGCTGTAGCACCATATGAAGCTGAGGATTCCGGTCTTTCTTTCTTTTTTTTTGTCTTTTTGAGACAGGGTCTCACTATGCAGTTGAGGCTGACCTTGAGCTCACTTTTGTAGCCCAGGCTGGTCTCGAACTTGCACCAATCCTCCTGCCTCAGCCTCCTGAGTGCTGGGATTACAGGCATGAGCCACCATGCCCGGCTATCTTTCTTTCTTTTTAAAGTTATTTTCTCTGCTCTCGCTTTTTTGTGGTGCTGGGGATCAAACAGAGGGCCAGAAGCATGCAAGACAGGCATTTGACCACCGAGCTCCTGTGGGATAGCTACCTTTCTCCCTGCTTTTCTATCATAGGACAGAACAAAGCAAGCCCTGAAGTGTCGATGGGTCTGGTATTAGCAGTTTTAGTGACGGTAGAACATTCCTGAAGCCCTGGGCGTTATCTGAGGAGGAGACTTCACTTAGCTCTTTCTAGTTCTCTGTAAAGTAATTTCACCTTAGAAGTTAGAAAGTGATTGGTGGGAATGTTTAGACTACAGAACTTAGCAAATGGTACTGCTCAGCTCAGATAGTCTGTCCCGGTTACCATGTCCCTTGGCTTGAATATCTGCTACCCAAAGACTGCAGAGTTGGCCCTATGCAAAATAACAGGTCGTAGATATATAATGACAACTCCTATATCTTAATTTGAAGACCACATGTCTATATAGAAAAGAATATGTAGAATCAGTGCTATGTAAGGAATTTAAGTCAGTGAACCAATTTCAGTTGCATGAAATGCTTAGGGGCAGATATTTGGTGACCACTAGACTTACTCAATTGCTTCCTGGGTCACAAGTTTCTCTATAGGAAAGTGCATCATGGTCTGTATGTCAAACTGTGCTTGATGCTCGGCTGGCTACTCGTGCAGTCCCTGTGTCACAGATAGGAATATGTCTTTATGACAGAAACCCCCTAAAACAGGGACATAAGGGGCCAGCTGACCAGCACTTGTCCTGAGAAGTGGCTCCTTTTGAAAGAACAGCCTCTCAGGCTCTGATTTAAAGGTAATAGACTCCAGCAAGTTCTTTCTGTGGAAGAAACATGCTCACAGTATTCCTTGAGGCAGGACTACTGTAAACATGTCATATCTTACAAGTTCTTGTGAGGAAAATCAACAGCCTAAGATTCCCAGAACCAAATGCTTTTTTCTCCTTTCATTTTTTGGGGGGTGGGGATGGGGGAGGGAAGCAGGAACCAGGAACCAGGAATTGAACTCAGGACCTCACAGACTGATTTCTTTATTGTCAACAAGCCCCAGGGAATTACAGTTGGCATTTGTGTACTTGCACTATACTGGGCACTATTTTATTTTTTATGTAACTTTAAGAAATAGAAAGGGCCAGGGCAATGGCTCAGTGGTCTAAAGCACCCGCAGAGGAAACTTAAGGCAAGCGCTGCGACCACTCCTCGATCCCTGGCACCACATGCTGCGCACCCCCACCCCAGGGTGGGCTGAGCCAGCCATAACACAAACAAATAAATGAGGTTTAAGAGAAATAAATAATGGCTCACGCCTGTAATCTCAGCACTCGGGAGGCTGAGGCGGGAGGATCGGTGAGAGTTCGAGACCAGCTTGGGCTACAAAACTGAGCTCAAGGCCAGCCTGAACTGTACAGAGAGACCCTGCCTCAAAAAGACAAAAAAAAAAAAAAAAAAAAAAAAAAAAAAAAAAAAAAAAAAAAAAAAAAAAAAAAAAAAAAAAAAAAAAAAAAAAAAAAAAAAAAAAAAAAAAAAAAGAGAGAAATAAATAAAAAAATCTTTAAAAAAATAAGTAAAAAGAAATAGATAGAAAGATTAAAAACTAAGTAGGAACATTTTCATTTTCATAGATGCGCAAGCAACTTAGACAGGTTAAGTGGCTGTTAAAAGTTTCTGTCTCCGATGAGAGACGGTTTACATAGCCTACTGCTTTGTATATAGCAGACATTCCATAAATAGTTGAATAAGTTTTTCAGTGTGGATAAATAGAACACCATTCTTCTTAATACTTTGAGCCTTTTAACCACTAGCCTTTTAATCAGCTTTTATCTCATGGAAAAACAAGGCATTTCATTTATTTTGCCTGTATACACTTTCCCAGGGAAGAAGCCACACAGCTCAGTACAATGTTTCATTAACCCTAAGATGACCTCAAATTATCTTCCCAGTTTTAGAAGCAAGTTAACTAGGGCTTAGCCAAAATTCAGCGAGCTTTTCATCACAGCGGATTGAGTCAGGGGTATGATCAAAGGCATGCGCCTAGAAAGACCTGGTAAAGCTGTGACTAGCAGGGTAGGATTCTAAAGAAACCAGACAGAACAGTTAGTCCTCAAAGGACAACCAGCTGGGCTTGATCATTGTATTCCTGGGGTGATTAGTGCCAGGCCTTCGGGCAGGTGAGACCAAATTCTGATCTTTAACAAGCCTGTGGGCCTGACATGGTGGCACACACCTGCAATCTCAGCTGAGGTAGGAGGGTTGCAAGTTTTCTCTTTGGTGTGTGTGCTTTTGGGGGTAGGCTGGCATGGCTTCTGGTTGGCGCTGCATGTAGTGCCAGGGATCGAACCCCGGTCCCTGTGCTTGCTAAAGCTTGCCTAAGCAGGCGTGTTAGTCCATTGAGCTATCTCACTAGCCCATGGATTGCAAATTTGAAGCCGGCTTAGGCAATTTAGAGAGCTTGTCTTTAAATAAAGGGCTGGGGGTGTAGCTCAGAGGCACACCCCTTTCCTAGTAGATGCAAGGTCCTGGCTTCAATTCCCAGTCACACACACACACACACACAGGCTGTGGACTTTGAAGGAAGAGATGAGACAGACACAGCCAAAGTGAACTACCAATCAAAAGCATAAAAACAAAAGCCCACACAAGACAGCAGTGGTTATTTAGGGACAAATGCAGGCAATGAGAGTTTAGAAGGGGAGAGATTCCATGTGCACAGATGCATGCTGACCTTCGTGTCTCCCTAAATCATCTGCACTGTGAGATGCTGAGTTACAGCGAAGCTTGAGAGAATGGAATGGCTTGTCTCAGTGGAGCCCTCAATTCCCACAAGACTCAGCCAGACAAGAGGAGGAGTTTGAAGGGGGCTAAAGCCAGGGATCTGAGGGAAGGACGGGCAGGCGGGACAAGCACTGGGCCACCTCACCTGGCTACCACGCTTGGACTTCTCCACTTCTGGAGACTGGAAGTCCAGAATCAAGATGTTGGCAGCTGGGGGGCGCCTTCTTGCTGGGTCTTTCTGTAGTTGGAAGGTGGCGAGGGTGAGGAGGAGGAGAGCTCTTTCACCCTTTAAACAGTAGGAGCCTGGAGTTCTTTCCAGGCTTTATTTTTGGAACTTCTAAGCCTTCTGGGAGGCCTCACGGGAGGGGTTCTCACCCTTGACTACTCATGAAAACCAGGGGACCAAGTATCATCACCAGCGTCTCTCCCTTGGGGACTCTAACTGGCCTGGGTTTCTCTTGGGTGACTGTAACAGGTGACCAAGTCAGAGCGTCAGTGACTGAAGGGGTTCCTGACAGGGTGAAGGAGAACACAGTTTGCTGGAATGAGCAAACCATTTTGGAGCGGCAGGGAAACAGAGGTGCTCCCTGTTCCTGCCTACAGAACTAGCCTTGATTTCTTCCCTCTGAGTAGCAAGAATTGGGCTCTGGTTTTCAGATAACCGCATTGGGTAGGGAGGAAGCCTCCCTGCAGGCTGGGGTGCAGCTCAGAGGCAGATCGCTAGCATGTGTGAAGCTCTAGGTTCGGATCCTGCTGTTACGTACAGAAAACATATGTGGTGCGGTATGCGGTGTGTCTAGGCCAGAGTTCGTCACCCTGGGATGGTCACAGGTATCTTGTTAAAAGATAGCTTCAGGCTTAGCTGACCTGCGATGGCCCCTATATGGTTCCTGCAGGCTACCTAGTGGCGTGGATCTGCACAGCAAAGCTGACTGTCATCTCCATAGTATTCTCACGTGTATTTCAAGCACAAGAGAGGAGGAACCACTGCCATGGAACTTGAAGGGTCCCAAAGGCAGGGACAATGGCTGTGGCTGTGACAGGCTGAGAAGCAGATGGCACAGCCCTGTGGAGCTTAGGGGCACACCCTGGAGGGGGATCCCACCTCAGTGTCCTGGCAGATCACAGATGGCCCACTGAAAGGGATGATGGATGACAGTTTCATGAGAGAGGTATTTACACAGCTGGGCCAGGGTTAATGGAAGTGGCAAAGGCTGGTGGGGCACCAGCCCTCAGCAGGAAGGAAGAGGGGAGGAAGGGGCGATGGGAAACTCCTCCCCACTCCCAGAGCTGTAGGAACAGAGCCTCTGAAGCAACTGTTCCCATCAGAGGAACAGCCACTCAGAAAATGGCCCAAGGAGGACAGATCCAGTGGAGTAAAGGCAACAACACTGGTTTGCTCTGGGCTTCTGATTCCTACTGATGCCTCCTACTGGCCAGACCCAGATAGAACCGGGGACACAGGCAGTGCAGCCATAGGCCAGCCTCCTGGGCCCAGGGGAGCAGGAGGGATTGAAAGTGGGTCTGGGGGCCGATGCACGCAGGAATCCCAGCACGATCCCCAACGAGGAGGGGAAGTGCAGGGATTAAGTGGGTAGAGAAAAGAAAGACAGTGAGTTTGGCACAGTGGCTCATACATGGAATCCTAGCACTCTGGGCAGCCAAGGACTAGGCAACTTAGTGAGAATGTCTCAAAATAAAAAAGGGCTGGGGATACAGCCCAGCACAAAGGGTCTGGGTTCAGTGCTCAGCACTGCCAAAAAAAACAGACGCCAGAGTTTGGGTCTGAGTCTAGCCCCTTACCAACAAGAGTCTGTGTGTGCATATGAGGCATGCTTATAAATGACAGATGGGTCCCCTGCTAGAGAACTGTTATGCAGAAGAAATGCAAATTTTCAGAAGCTGCTCCTGAGCCAGGAATGGTAGCACATGCCTGTAATCCCAGCACTCAGGAGGCAGAGGAAGGAGGATCACTGCAAATTCATGGCCATCTGGGCTACAAAGTGAGTTCAAGGCCAACCTGAACTACGCAGTAGCAAAATCACGTTTCCAAAAAGAGTTGCTCCTGATTCTAACCCCAATAGGTAGAGAGCAGAGGGAAGAGAAATGGAAGTAGCCTGGGTGGAGTTTGTTGGCAACACCTGTGTTTCTGAGCTTCTCAGAAAAGAAAAACAACAACTAACAAGGGGACAAAAAGCTACCTCTAACCCTAACTACTTCACACTTTGAATTTTATGAAGAGCAGACTGAACGGCTGACCCTCTTGCTGGAAACTTCCATTAGAGGAAAGACAAAATCTGATTTATCTAGAGCAGCTCTTTGGGGCTCCTGACCTAACCTGTGTGGACAGCCTGCATTTTCCAAGGTCTGTAGTTGCTCAGTGGAGAAGGGCATAAGGCAGCTGCTGTGTACGTGGGAGGTGAAGCAAGCCAGGTGTGGGCTGGGAAATGTCAGGGGCACCTTTCCAGACCCAGCCAGAGGGACGGCTGGGGAGTTCTCAGGAGAGTATCTACTTTTTTTTTTTTTTTTTTTTTTTTAATGTAGTTAGTACAGGGTCTACAGAGTCTCACTACACAGATCAGACTCGTAGTGTGATCTTCTGTTTTTCAGCCTCCCAAGCGCTGGGATTACAGGTGGACGCCACAATGCCCAGTGTCCATTGCCCTCTCAGTGCGTCCCTGTGTCTGGCTAAGCAGGTGCTTTAACCTACTATCTGGCCGGCCTTCAGGAGAGTATCTGTAATGCCAGCTTAGCTTTTTGGGAGGTAGAGGGCAGCTGCTTCAGGACCTGGGACAGCAAGTCACCAAGGCAGAGGGACTCTGGGCTCCTGTATATGCCCACAGGCACCTTAATTTGCCATCAGTGCAATGGTCTGGGCATTAATGGGAGAAACTGAGCTTTTTGAAGAGAACGCAGAGTTATGTGAGTGGAGTCTAGAGCTGGGCGTGGTGGTGCACGGCCACATTCCTAGCACTGGGGAGGCTGAGGCGGGAGGATAACTGCAAGATCAAGGCAAACCAGGGTTACATAGGGAGCTCAAGGCCAAAATAAGCTACACAATAAGGCCTTGTCTAAAAAAAAAAAAAAAAAGAAGAATGTCAAACCTAGTTCTTTTTGGCCATGAGCTTTTTATTTCCCAGGCTGCCTGGATGTTTCAGAAAATGAAGTTTTGCCATCTTACTGTGTATTAGTTGAAGAACAAAAGCCACAAAGAGCCCTGATCATTAGATCTTGTTCTAAGACCTACACAGTGCCAAAAATAAATTCCTGGCTAATTAAAAAGTAAAAGTAACAAGTGTGACAGCAAAACTAAGAGAAGAAAGCATGAACAAAAACTGAGTTGGTCCTATGCTACCCAGGCCCTGCCTAAACGCAACTGTGGAAAGGACAAACCAATATATTGGAAATATTCATGGGTAGAGAATATGCAAAAGGTACCATTATTTTAAAAGTCAACAACTAAAGTTAATAGGAAACAAAATGGGATAAATAATTGCATCATATATAGTGTATGATTAACATCTTCTAGTAGAAAGATAAATAAAGAAGAAATAGATGACCATCTCAACCAAAAAGTCCTAACAGCATTGGCATATGGGGTACATTAATTAAGACACTAGTGGAATAAGACAAAATACTCCATAGTTCTTTTGGACCGAATGGGACAGAGCAAAACCATAATACTCATCACCGTTAAGGATGCCATATCAATTGGCTTGACTTTTCACAGGGTAATTTGGCTATTGATTTCATAAACCTTAAAATATGCAAAACTTTTCACTCACTAATGCCTCCTCGAGGAATTTTATCCTAAGTAAGCAATCAAAGATCTACACAAAAACTCATCCACAGAAATGTTTTCTATGACATTAATGTGAAAAATTAGGGAAAGAATCACGAATGCCTCAGAAGCAAGAATTGGGGATGGGCAGTAGGCGGCCATGAAGGCTGAGTTGGGCCAATTTCCTCCAGGTGGGTCTCTCTCTCTCTCGTTTCTCATCTCCGATCACAAACGCCCTAGTCCTTCAAGCTTGTCACTCACACCGAAGCCACCTCACGTCTGTCGATCGGCAGCACCTGTCGCTTTTCCAAGCTGTCCCCTGAGGTCCCTCGGAGTGAAGGGAGGAGCCCCAGAAAAACAAACTCAATTTTAAAAAAAAAAGGAAAACAAACCTAACCCTACTCCATAAACTTTCTTTTCCACATTAATAAACTATTCTTTTGCTTGGTGGTACTAAGGATCGAAACCAGAGCCTTTGCAATGATTCCCCTCCCACCCTGTTTTTTAGGGCACAGGGTCTCGCTAAGTCACTGAGCTTCCCAGGCTGGGCTCGAACCTGTGATCTTGCTGCCCCAGCCTGCCACAGTGCTGTAACGACAGGCTTACACCACCGAGACACGTGCACAGAGATCGCTGGAACACAACGTAATCGCGTCGTCGAGCGCCTAGCCATTCGCGGGAAGGCCCTTCCCAGGGACATAGAGACCCACCACCGAGAGGAGCGCCTAGAGCGGCCGGGCCCCGCCCCGCCCCGCCCCGCCCCGCCGCGCGAGCCGCTCCTCCCCGCCGCCTCTATCCCGGAAGTTGTGCCTAGCGCCAGTCCGCGTGCGGCTCGCCTGTGCAGTCTGTGGTTTGCGCTGTCCGCCTGCCTGGCTGGCGAGAAGCTCACCATGCCTGTGAGTTGTTTACTTCGGGTTCCGGGCCTGTTTCCGGCCTGCTGCCTGTCGAGGGTCTTGTAGGGCGGCCGATGCCCACGGGCCCGGCCCGCGTTGCTCGCTGCCCGGCCTGGCGGGGTGCCCGGGCAAGGCGGGCATGTGTGGACTTGCCCGGACCAGCGGCTCGGCCGGGGCTGCGTGGGCCCGGGCACGCCTTGGGGCTCGGTCCTTTGGGTTTTCTCGCGCCTCCGGGCTCGCCCGTCTCCCGTGTTTGGGAAGCGCTGTCTTTGCAGTTACTGTCCGTGCTGAGTCCGTGCGGCCCCGCGCCGCCTCTTGTCACATCAGCTCTGCAGCGCCAGGGCCAGAAATCACCCAGGTGTGGGTGGGCTCGGTCGGCGCCCTGGGTTGCCAGAGAGAGCCCCAGGGCCAGCGTCTCACTTTTACTTCACTTGCCAGATCTGTTTTTACCGAGGAGAGTTATTTAGTAAAGACGGAAGGAAATTAGCTTTACCATATGCGTCAGATAGTGATGAAGCCCTCTTCGGGGCCTTTGGGGAGCACAACATAGCGAAAGTTAGCGGGTTTAAAAAGTAACAGCCGTAACAGCTGAAGCGTTGCCGCTGCCGAGTGTGTCTTATTTTTTGCCTGTGTACTTCTGTGGTTAATCGGCCAGCGTTGTGTTTAATTCCAGCAATAAGAATATGTTTTGTTTTGTTTTTTAAAATTTAGTTGGCCAGAGATTTACTACACCCTTCTTTGGAAGAGGAAAAGAAAAAACATAAGAAGAAACGGCTAGTTCAAAGTCCAAATTCTTATTTTATGGATGTAAAATGTCCAGGTAAGACTTTGAATCCCAAGTCTTTTCCAGAGGGAACTTCCAAGAGCAGGGCGTGGTGGTGCACGTCTGTAATCCCAGCACTTGGGAGGCTGAGGCAGGGGGATCAGTTCGAGTTTGAGACCAACCAGGGCAACAAAAGTGAGCTCAAGCCCAGCCTGAACTGCACAGAGAGGCCCTGTCTCAAAAAGACAAAAAATAATAATAATAATTACAAAAAAAAATTATATATATCTATCTATATATATATATCTATAGGAACTTCCATAGAGATGGCTATTTTGGTGTGTACATTTAGATCATTAGGAACCTGTTCAGCAGGAGTGAGAGTACAGAACTGGAAATGTCATAAGGGACATTCTCAAGATGAACTTAACCGTAGCAGTGTTACGGAATATACTCAGTGGAAATGTAAGAGTTGGTGGGGAGGTGGGCGTCCCAAAGGGATATGATTTCACTTCATAAGCTGTTCAGATGATGAGCTTTCTTTTTCATGATGTAGTGGAAATTTAGGACATTTCTTGAGCTAACAGTGCTGCCTAACAGGGTGGCCTATAGCCATATGTGGTTATTGAAATGTGGCCAGAATGGAGAGAGTTTTTAACAGTAAAATGTGTCCTGGGCTTTGGACATGTAGCACAGAAACAACGCCTGAGAAAGAGAAACTTAAATTACGTGTTGAGATAGTAATATTTTGGAAGTATTAAGTTCCCTTAGGCATGTGTTTCACCTTTTTAGCTTGTTACCAGGCAGGATGTGGTGCTTTGTGCCTGTAATGCCAACACTGGGGAGGTAGCTGAGAGTTCAAGGCCAGCCTGTGCTACAAAGTGAGTTCAAGGGCAGCCTGAATTGTACAGTGAGACCCTGCCTTAAAAAGGAAAACAAGAAGCTGGGTACTAGACCAGCCTGTGTTGCATATGTGACTTGCTGGTGAGCAGCACTGGACTAATTCTTCCCAGGAAGTATGTAAAACATTAGTTATTACTGTTGAGCAGGTGCTGTGATTTTATCGCTTTTCACTTTTAACCTGCCCTCCTTTTTGTTTTAAAGGTTGCTACAAGATTACCACAGTTTTCAGCCATGCTCAGACTGTGGTTCTTTGTGTAGGTTGTTCAACAGTTTTGTGCCAGCCTACAGGAGGAAAGGCCAGGCTCACAGAAGGTATATCAATCACTTGGTATTCTCTAAGCCAGAGATGACATTTTTAGTGTAGGCTTTTTAAGTAAAGAATGTCCAGTTCAACTGGATAAGTTTACGCAAAGATCTCTTACTTTCTTAAAGGCTTGGAAAAGTAGTTATTTCACCTACTTTGCTTGGAATGAAAATAAATCAGGGGCTGGGGAGGTAGCTCAGCAGTCTA
Organism: Myocastor coypus; assembly: GCA_004027025.1. Lineage (NCBI taxonomy): Eukaryota > Metazoa > Chordata > Mammalia > Rodentia > Myocastoridae > Myocastor > Myocastor coypus. The sequence continues at coordinate 3,374 of PVJA010039883.1, read as the reverse complement.
AGCCTCTGCCTGGCAAGTGCAAGGACCCAGGTTCCATCCCCGGTACTGCATACTGTGCTGTACCATGCTGTACTGTGCTGGGGAGGCTGAAATGGGGATCACTATGAGTCTGAGCTGTGTAGCAAGACCCTGTATCAAATAAATAAATAAATAAATAAGATTTTAAATCAGAAGGGAAGCAAAAGTATAGGTAGGACAGGGATCTAACACCATATGATTTAAAACTTTGTATGTAGAACATACGAAGTTTTTAAAAATTATCAGCTAAGGTACAGATTAACATGCCACAGATTCTATTTATATGAACAGTTGGTTAATAAAGTCTAAATCTTTTGCTTTAAGTGCAATAAGAAAATAATATATGTATATAATTTTTCATAGTAATGCTTGCAGAATTACTATGCTTGAAATATGCTGTCATAGTTAGGGAACTTGTGAATTCCATGTTTTTATTGGAAGAGTTAGAAGTGGATTAGCAGTAAGGCTGGGATCATTAGTTGTGGTTTGGTAAAAGCTGAGTACAAAGTCTGCATATGACACTAAAGAGTAATATTGCTCCTCAGGAAACTTGGGAGTTCAAGGTGCATCTGTGCCGCTTTCCTACTCAGAGTATCTTCAGAGCAGTTTTAACATTGAGTTCAGGTTTTTGGTCTGAAACAGACCCCCTTATATCTTTGAAAAGCCAGAATGACAGTTATGGTCATAGCAGAATGTACTCAGATATAATTTACATTCAAATATTAATCTGACATTCTTAAAACTTGTCTTTTTTGGGCCAACGAGATGGCTCAGCTGTCTAAAACGCCTGAGGAAAGCTTAGGCAACTACAAGGACTGTGGTTTGATCCCTAGCACCACATGCTTCACCAGCTCCACCCCCAGGGCAGGCTGAGCAGGCCATAATATATAAAATAAAAAATAAGTAAAAAAAACTTGTCTTTTTTACATAAAGTATGTTTGCCAGAAAATCATACCAAAGGTGGAGTAAACTTCCGTTCACTGTACTGTCATGATTCCTTTGCAGGTTGCTCATTTAGAAGAAAGCAACACTAATGATCTGTACAACTTCCTGAATTCGTTTTTTCACAGAAAGCCTTATCATAAGTTCAGTAATTGTAATGAATCTACCAAGATAATGTGATTATGCTTGATTTTATAAGGTGCACAGTATTGAGCTCCTATTTTGATGGCAGTTTTTCAATAAAGTTTTGATTATGGACAAGTCCTCTTTTTTTTTTTTTTCAAAGTTTCTGAGAGTATGTTGTATGTTTGTTTACACTGTGTATGTGAGTTTGGACTAAGCATTTTGAAAGTATATTCTGATTACTTTCTGTCTCATTACAAAAATATAAACTTTTTGGGGGAGATATGGAAATTGAACTCAGGACCTCAGGCTTCCAAGGCAACAGCTGGGCTGCTGAGCTATACCTCCAGCCCAGTTTGTTTGTTTATACAGTCTCACTACACAGATCGGATTCACAGTGATCCTTGTGTTTTCAGCTTCCCAAGTGCTGGGATTACAGGCCAGTGCCACCACGCCCAGCTATAGTCACGGCTTAGTGTGCTCTGAGGGCAGGGCTAGCATGGGTATGGCAGGTCAGGAATCGAACCCCAGTCCCTGCATCTGCCTAAGCAGGCGCTTTAGTTGGGCTGGCCCTCACTTGTTATAAACAGTATAATTCTGTGAAGTCTGATTGTTGCTGTTGGTTCCTGCTTCCTTAGTAATGCTTGCAGCAAGCTTTCCTAAGTTATTCTGTTCTGCCTGTTTGGCTCAGCTCCTCCCTACTAGGTCAGGTCTCTTGTCTACTGCATGGGTGATTGTGTCAATTTGAGTAAGAGAAGTGCAGCTAAATTGGCTCATCAAATGTCACACCCTAGAGGGTGGTGACCCACCAGACGTTGGCTTACCACCTGGATGGTGTAAGAGGAAAATGAAGAACAGATCTGCTTCTGCTTACCTTCACCTTGGATGTCATCTCCTGGCTTCCAGGGCAGATTCTTCAGCCTCTGGCACAGACTCGTCAGATAAAGATTTGCCCGGGACACTGCACTGAGCTCCAGACCTTCTGCAGGGTTCTTTGGTCTCCGACGTGTAGGCAAACACCCCACACTTCCACATGGACGCTCTGGGTGACCATTCCAAGCCAGTCTTGTAAATTCTTCATTTATATTTGTATATCTTGTATCATATGTTTCTAAGCCATATGAACACTGGCTTATACAGATTTCAGTATTGCAAGAAGTAAGTTCCCATTCTTTAATGGCTTCATTGGTTCCTGGAGTCAGCTCTAATTTGATGAGCCCTAAAGATGTTGTGATCTGATTCTGTGGTAGTCCTTGGTGTGAACTCTTTAGAGCAGTGGCTCTCAACCTTTCCAGTGCCATAACCCCACAATACAGTTCCTCATGTTGCGGTGACCCCAAACCAAAAAGTAATTTTAGTGGCTAGTTCAAATTATAATTCCAATAAATAACATTTCACCATGGCACAGCATGGGTTTAAATATGTATTTTCTGATGGCTTTAGGCAACCCCTGTGTTTTGGTCGTTCGACCCCTGATGGGGTCGAGGCCCTCAGGTTGAGGACCGCTGCTTTAGACTAGTATGCGATGCAGAAACCATTTGATTATCTTTACAATTTGTGAGATATAAGTGACTTTGTACATGAAAGTTTCCGGTATTTTTTGCAGAGTGGAAAATATGCTGGTTGGTTGTACTTAGCATCTCTGGACAAACTAGTGAAGGGAAACAATGAGCTCAGACAACATCCAGAGCAGCGGTTCTCAACCTGTGGGTCACGGCCATGGCGGGGGTCGAATGGCCAAGTCATGGGTCCCCTAAAGCTGTCAGAAATCATAATGGACAGTTTTCAGGTAGCCACCAAAATTAGTTTTTGGTTTGGGGTCATCGGAACATGAGGAACTGTATTGCAGGGTCACGGCATTAGAAAGGTTGAGAACCACTGATCTAGGGGAAATTTAATCTTCTGACTATGAGGATAAATTAAAGGAAAATAAGGAGCTCAAAGGAGCTCAAAGATTTAAATCCTAGCTACAAATACACAAGAAATTTTAAGTTTCTAAGAGTGCTGAAAGAAAATCTCTTAGCTTCATGGCTGAGGTGACAGAAACCCAAACATGGGCCTTATAATTCAATTGATGGAAGTATATTCTAAATTTTTTTTTTTTTTTTAATTTATTTATTTTTCTTGTTTCAGAACCTTTGTTTGTTTATTCACTCATTTTTATGGCCGGCTCAGCTCGCCCCGAGGGCAGGGCTGGCTCAGCATGTGGTGCCAGGGATCGAACCGTGGTCCCTGAAGCCGCCCAAGCTTTCCCAAGCAGGCGCTTTAGACCACTGAGCCATCCCGCCGGC
>PVJA010039882.1:0-18859 GCA_004027025.1 Myocastor coypus | reverse complement strand
AAAAAAAAAAAACAGGGCCCAGAGAGACAGCTCAGTGGTATAAGTGCTTGCCTGGCAAGCACAAGGTCCTGAGTTCAACCCATTTAAAAAAAAAAAAAAATGCAGCGAGATAGCACAGCAGTCTAAAGCGCCTGCTTAGGCAAGCTTAGGTGACCAAGGTTGGATCCCCAGCACCACATGCTGTGCCAGTCCCACCCCCAGGGCAAGCTGAGCGAGCTATAACATAAATAAATAAATAAAAGTTAAAAAAAAAATACTGGGCTCGGCGGGATGGCTCAGTGGTCTAAAGCGCCTGCTTGGGAAAACTTGGGCGGCTTCAGGGACTGCGGTTCGATCCCCAGTACCACATACTGTGCCAGCCCTGCCCTTGGGGTGGGCTGAGCCGGCCATAAAAATGAGTGAATAAACAAAGGTTCTGAAACAAGAAAAAATAAAATTATAAATTATAAATCTATCCCTGGGTTACTTATATACATCGATCTTGTATCCTACCTCTCTCCCAAGCCATTTATTGGGTCTAATAGTTTTTTTACTGACTCCTTAGGAATTTCTATACATAAGAACATGCCATTAAAAATAAAGATAGCTTGCACTCCCTCCTTTCCAGTTTGGGTGCCATGCATTGCTTTTCTTCCCTAATTGCCTTGGCTGGAACCTCCAGGGCTGAGGCGGAGGTGAGGGCAGGCCTGCTGATTGTGCTCTTGGCAGGAGGGGGATAACAGCCATTCTTTAGAGTGCCCTTTGGTGACACCTCAGTTTTATTGTGGCTTTGAGATGTGGATTTCTTAGAGAGAGAATTCTAAGTCAGAACTTTTTTTTTTTTTTTTTTTTGAGGCAGAGTCTTGCTACATAGTTCAGTCTGGCCTTGAACTCCCATGTAGTCCAGGCTGGCCTTGAAGTCCTGGTGATCCTCATGCTTCAGCCTCCCTAGTGCTGGGATTCCAGGTGTGTACCTGGTGTACTTTTATTTTACCAATCTAAATTTCAAATATATTAAATATATCTTTTGTTGTCTTCTGGTTTGAACCTGCTTCTGTGCTGTCTGACACCTGCGTGAAGAATATGGCCTTCTTTTATGTTTCATTAAGTTTATTTGTACAACCACTGGGCGTGGTGGCGCACGCCTGTAATCCCAGCACTTGGGAGGCTGAGGCAGGGGGATCAGTGCGAGTTCGAGACCAGCCTGGGCTACAAAAGTGAGCTCAAGGCCAGCCTCAACTGCATAGTGAGACCCTGTCTCAAAAAAAAAAAAAAAAAAAAAAAAAAGTTTATTTGTACAATTTAGAGATACATAATGTTTACGTTCACCATAGGGGGTTTGTACCTGCTCATGCTATATTCAGATTTCTCTTTTTAAAATCCCCCCCCCTTCCCTCAACGCATTTCCCTCCTCGTTTATAAAGCTTCATTTCCATTTTAACTTTTTATTGACTTTTGTGCTTTTTTATCCTTCATTTCCTCCTCAAGCCTCCCTAATTCCCCTTTCTTTTGAGCAATTTTCTTCCTATTTTATAATATCTGTTATGCATTTTGGTCTTTTTTAGAAAAAAAATGTTGTGTTTATTTATTTGGTACAGGGTCTCACTACACAGCTCAGACTCATAGTGATCCTCCTGTCTCAGCCTCCCCACTGCTGAGATTGCAGGCGTGTGTCACCACGACTGGCTTCAGTGACGGGTATGGTACACATGGGGTTCACAGTCTGCCCTGCATATGGTACCAGGGATCGAACCTGGGTACTTGCACTTGCCAGGCAGACACTTAGACCACTGAGCTATCTCCCTAGCCCTATGCTTTGGTCTTTATTTATCCTTTCAATTTCTGGTATTGAAGAAAAAAATGTGACACACGTGTATGCTTGATTTACTTCACTGAAGAGTGTGACCACAAGGTCTGTCCATTTACCTAGGGGGTGACTTAAATTCATCTTCTGTTCTGCCAGAGCCTAGAGGACCACTGCATAGATAAAGCTACATCTCCTTAAATCTGTTCAATTTTTAAAATAATTTTACTTATTTAATTTTTTTCTTGTTTCAGAACTTTTGTTTGTTTATTTATTTTTATGGCTGGCTCAGCCTGCTCTGAGGGCAGGACTGGAGCAGCATGTGGTGCCGGGGATCGAACTGCGGTCCCTGCAGCCACCTAAGCTTTCCTAAGCAGGCACTTTAGACCACTGAGCCATCCTGCTGGGCCCCCTATTCTTCAATTGATGGGCATTTAGGTTGTCCAAGATTTACCTATTGCAAATCGCGCTGTGGTAACATGGGTGTGCATATAGCACTGTGGCACGACTTTTTAATTCTTCTGGGAAGATGCCCAGCAGGGAATAGCTGGATTAAATGATCCCTCTGGCCCTAGTTTTTTGAAAAATCTCTACACTGATTTCTGCAGTGGTTGTACAAGACTACACACTCCTACCCGCAGCAGGGAGGCTTTCTCTTTTCTCCACATCCCCAACTGCATCCATTGTTGATTGATTTCTTGGTAACAGCCATTCTTCCTGGAGTGAGGTGGAATCTCAGCATTGGTTTCATTTGTATCTCTCGTGTGACCAGCAATGTTCAACACTTTTTTGTTTGTTTGTTTATTTATTTATTTATTTGGTGGGACTGGGGTTTGGACTCACGACCTTGCACTTGCCATGCAGGCACTTGTGCCATGGAGCTATCTCCCCAGCCCCTACTTTTTCATATATTTAAAGGCTATTTTGTGTGTGGGTGTTTTGTTTTGCTTTAGGACTCTGGCTACTTTTACGATGTTGTGAGGATTCTGCTGTTCAATTTCAAAATTTTCATTTTGGAGCTTAAGAGATATTGGCTTTTCTGAATCGAAGGTTTGATTATATTCACTAGTTCTTTTCTGGGGGGAGAGGTGCAGGGTCTCACTATGCACCACTGTAGACTCAGCGTGGCCCTCTTGACTTCTGCTTCCCTAGTGCTGGGATTACAGGTGTGAGCTGCCATGCCTGGACTCTACCTCTGGCTCAGTGTGTCTGCAGTTGTGGTCGGGGCAGCATGCCATGCCAAGGATTGAGCCGTGGACCCCGCACTTACCTAAGCAAGCGCTTAGTCTGTTGAGCTATATCGCTGGTCCTTGTATTCAACAATTCTTTGGGTTTTTTTTTTGTTGTTGTTGTTGTTTGTTTTTTTGTCTTTTTGAGACAGGGTCTCACTTTACAGTTCAGGCTGGCCTTGAGCTCACTTTTGTAGCCCAGGCTGGTCTCAAACTCGCATCTATCCTCCTGCCTCAGCCTCCCAAGTGCTGCGATTACACAAGTGTGCCTCCACGCCCGACCTGTATTCAACAATTCTTAAACCAGTTTTTAAAATATAACTTCTTTTGTCTTCTCTTTCTTTTTTTCTAGAATTCTGATTGTGTGTGTGTGTTACCCCTTCTGTACCTTTTAAATTCTCTTTGTAGATTCCAACTCTTTCTCTCTGAGCTGTTTTCAGAATAATTTTTATAGTTCTACCTTATGTTATGGTGTTTGTCTTGGTGTCCCCCCAAAGCCTCATGTAGTCATGCCGTGGGCTTCTAGAGTGTGTGATTAATCCATGATTCAATGTTGGCATTGTAGGTGTGAGTGCTACACTTACCCAGGGTCTCACAGCTTGAATACAGCGTCAGGACCGGAAAGAGGCTGGCCAGCTGCTGCCGGCGCTGCGCCTCCCTCTGCTCTTCGCAGTTTTCTGCCACCATGAATGGCTGCTCTCTGCCACGTTCCTCTCTGCCTTGAAACCAGCCAAGTATGGACTGAAACCCCTACCAACTATAAGCTAAATAAACTTTTCCTTCCTTAATTTTGGGTATTGGGTATTTTGTCCCAGCAACGAGAAAAAAGTAACTGGGACACCTTATAGCTCACTAATCTGTCTTCAGCTTTACATAATTGCTTTCTTTGACACACACTTCAAATTCTACAATTTCAAGGATTACATTTTTCATTTCTAGAAAGTTTATTTGATTGATTTCCAAGTTTGTGCAGGCGGGGCCAGCCTGATAGCTCAATACACTAAAGTGCCTGCTTCCACAGAGCACAGCGGCCGCGTTTGATCCCCCATGTGTGGTGCCGGCCCCACCACCAGGGCGCGCTGAGATGGCAATTGAGACTGGGCATGGTGGCGTGTGCTTGTAATCCCAGCACTTTGGGAGGCTGAAAACAGGACAATCACGACAATAAATAAAAATACAATTTTGTGCAGGCTGTCATTACTTGCACATATTTTCTAGTGTCTCTGATTTCTTCTTGAAACATTCTGTTTAGTATCTATTCCAGGGTCACGTGTCACTCCAGGCCTGGTTCTGATGTCTGTTGTTTCTGCTGACTCTGATTTGTAGGATTTTCTTTCTTTTTTAACATGTGTTTGGTACAGGGTCTCACTATACAGGTCAGATTCATAGTGATCCTTCTGTTTTCAGCCTCCCCTGGCTTTGGGACCACAGGCATCAACTACCATGCCTGGTCTCCATGGTTGGCTCACCACATCCCCTTGGGGTGGAGCTGGCAAGGTGTGTGGTGCCGGAAATCGAATGGCAGTCTTTGTCCTTGCCTAAGCAGGTGCTTAGTCCGCTGAGCTATCTTGCTGGCCCTTGTAGGAATTTCTTTGTATACTTTATAATTTCTTTTTTAAACTGGGATCTTATATTTTTTGGAACATTCTCTGTGAGTGTATTTAGAGTTACATTTATGTGGTGCCAGTTTATGTCCAATCCTGTGATCCACATTTAAACACCACCAATTTAGGACTGTTTTAAAGTGCCACTTCTGGGGCCAGGGAGATAGCTTAGAGGCACAAGTGCCTGGAAAGTGCAAGGTCATGAGTTTGAACCCTGGTCCCGCAAAAAAAAAAAAAAAAAAAAGAAGAAGTACCACTTATGCTTGGGGTTTATGGGCCCATGCAGACAGGAACAGAAGGCACACAAGCCCACTAGGGCTGGGGCATGTTTACATCTGCTCGTTGTAGGTGCCTCTATCCTGCAGCAGAGCTGCCTTGGGTGGCACAGTCCTTGCCCCCTGGCTCTGTGCAGTGGAGTTCTTTATCTTGGACCCTTACACTAAGAGTAGAAGTCTGTCAGATCCAGTTTCAGCAAGATATCTCCAGAAGACCTTCCACATTGGGCCAAGATATAATCTTCACCGTTGTTTTACGGTAGGTGTTGGTGGGGTGGCTGTGTGTGTTGTGAAATACTATAGTAACATAGAGATGAGACGAAAGGCCAATTAATATCCCTAGAAGCAGGGAATAATAAACAGAGCCCAGGGAGGGCTGGTTTCTGTTACTTGGGAATCCCAAAAAGCCGGGATTTAAGGTTACAGATAACAGCTCATCCTACAGGTGCCCTGTTCTTTGATCCCTTCCTTTTTTTTTTTTTGCGGGACTGGAGTTCGAACTCATGACCTTGCACTTGCCAGGCAGGCACTTGTGCCATGGAGTTATCTATCTCCCCAGCCCCTTGCTTGTGATGTTAATGGTTGTTATGGTTTATGTCTAGTTGTACCCTCAAAGCCTCATGCAGCCATGGGGCAGGGACTTTTATAGATTGAGATTTGACTTGTGATCCCTGGTAATATGTGTTTTAATACTGATGAGATTATGGTCTGAGTAATTCTGGGATTATGAGTGTAGCCTAAGGTGGATAGGCTGAGGCGGAGAGCCTAAATGTAATATAGAGACAGAGACAGACTAGTGCTGTTGCTGTCTGCTGCCCTGGTTGGTTGATTGCCTCTGTCGCGATCATTGCTGTTCCACCGCCATGAACTGGATGCTCTCTGCCCTGTTCCACTCAACCCTGGGCCAGCTGAATATGGACTGAAACCTCCAGTAACTGGGAGCTAAATAAACCTTTCCTTTCTTCATTCTGAGTGTTGGGTATTTGTCCCAGCAACCAGTAAAAAGTAACTAAGACAATGGTTGTCTCCTCCCCTGCTTGAAGTGTTATCTGTTAGCATCTGTGTGGACCCAGTGTTAGGTAAATGATAGAAGAAAGCAATTCACAGTCTATCTTCACCAAAGTAGTTAGCACATTCCTCACCCTGTTTTTAGCCCTCAATAAAGGTGAGCTGTTGCTAGATCTCTAGGCTCACTTGGAGAGCTATATTCGCTGGGTCTTCTCGTGGTTGTTTTCGGCACCGGCTCGTAACATACAATATACCATGTCCTACTAGTATCCTGGGACCTCACCTGCAAGGTGTCCAACCAGGGGCTGCATGGGCAGCCTGAATGCTCACTGACACTCCAATAGGGAGTGTGGGCAGTGACCTCCGGGCTGTTCTGTCCCCTGGCCCTCTTGCTGGAAGATGCAGGCCTTTCCTCCCAAGGCTGGGGTCTCGGTCACTTTCCTTGTGACTGGGTCATAATGTCTTTTTGTTTTTATTTTTTATCTTTTTTGGGGGGAGGAAGGGGTAATACCAGGAATCAAATTCATGACCTTGTGCTTGCCAGGCAGGCACTGTGCCACTGAGCTATAACCCCAGCCCTGGGTCATAATGTCTGACAGCCACAACTTAAAGGTGTAAAGGTTTGTTCTGGTGGTGTTAGCCCACAGGGGCTGGTTTCCAGGTGGGGCAGTGTGGTAGAGGGCCTGGTGGTGGAGAGCTGCTTATGGCCTGGTATCCAAGGAGGTACCAGGAAGAGAGAAGCCCTTCTAGGCCATGCCTATACCTTGTTGACCAGACCCTTCTCCCCACAGCATACCAGTTCTGTTGACCCATGGTCCAATCACCTTTCAAAATCCCTGCCTAGGAGGCTTTTGGGGGACATCTAGCTGTGTCACTCCAGGACAGCTTGCCTTCTGAAGTCAGAATCTCAGGTTCCCACAGATGGGAACCAAGAGGCTCACTGTATTTCAGGCTTGGTTCCTCATGAAAACTCCATCCTGGGATTTGTTGAGAGGCACCAACCCTGGAGAGGAAGAGAGAAGACCCCGTGCTAGTGTTGTAGGTAGCTGAATTAGATAAAAACATTACAGGCAGTCAGACAGGGCCGGTCCCTCAAGGACGACATGGAAGACAAGGTTGACTTCACAACTAGTGACAGAGACTCCTCAACTATGGGCCAGATCTCAGGACAAGAGTAAACGAATACAGCTACATACTGCCTTAAGGGTGGGGGGCATCAGGGATTGATATGCTACATAAGTATAGATCACCTTGAAAGAACCTGGGGTCATGAGCCCAAGCCCAATAGATGGTGTTCTTGCCCGCTTGCTATATGATTTCCCATTGGATCCCAGTGTTAATCAATTTTACCTGAGCAATGGGGCTTGTAATCTCATTGGTTGACCACAGTTTCATCCCACCTCATACCCTCCTAAGCGAGTTCCCACGTCTTCTCCTCTATAAAAGTCCCTGGAAGAGATAGCTTCCGGGGGACACCCACTCGGGACCCACCTCCTGTCCCTCTCTCAGACAGGAGCTTGCTTTCTTTCCCTCAATAAATATGTTCTGCTCATTACCTCTGTTTGTTCCTAAATTCATTCATTCATTCATTCATTCTTCTTCTTCTTCTTCTTCTTCTTCTTCTTCTTCTTCTTCTTCTTCTTCTTCTTCATCTTCTTCTTTTGAGACAGGGTCTGGCTATGCAGTTCAGGCTAGCCTTGAGCTTTTTGTACCCTAGGCTGGTCTCGAACTCGCACTAATCCTCCTACTTTAACCTCCAAAGTGCTGGGATTACAGGTGTGCACCACCATGCCCGGCTTATTCTTCGGTTTTAGAGAATACAAACTCATCCCAAGTACTTTTCAGGTTAGGGATTGGTTTTCCCTATGTCATTTGGAGGTTCCCTATTGGAGGTCCTCCACCCCAGATCAATTTTTTTTTTCTTCCTGCATCATTAGTAGAACCTCAGGCTACCCTAAAAGGCAAGTCCTGCCACTATCTAGGAGGGTGGTGGGAGGTCCCACGTGTAGCAGGACTGGGGCCCTCTCCCATGTTGACCCTGCATGTAGGGATGCCACCCACAGTGGTCCTGAGAAGGGGGTGTTGACCTTGCTTTTTTTTTGGGGGGGGGCCCAGGTTTGAACTCACAACCTTGCACTTGCGAGGCAGGCACTTGTGCCACAGACCTTGCTCTTGAGAGTGTTTTTGATTTGCTCTTGAGCTAATCTCAACAGGACTCCCAGTCACCTTAGAAAAGGACCCTGAGGAATGCAGAGTGGACACCCAACCCACACGGGACCAGAGGAAGGTGGTCCTATCACCCATCTCCTCCTCCTCTCTGCCTCACCTCAGAGACAAATTCAAGGAGCCAAAACCCCCATCCTGTCCAGTGCCACTCCACTGTACAGGCAAAGAACTAGTGTGTATTTGGACCAGGACAGCTCAGGCGCCAGGAGCAGCGTGGCTCCATCTGGGAAGCAGCAGCTGGACCAGGAGGCAAGGATTCCATGTGTGCATAGCCTGCTGTGGGGGGCACTCCTCAGTGTCCCCAGTCTGGGTGCCCCTCCCCCCTAGCATGTGTCATCCTCTCAGGGGCAGCCAAGGGTGAAGGGTAAGTGTCCGGGGGTGGGGGACAGGAGGGTGACGTCATTGCCACTCTTAGTAATGCCTTGGCAGAGCCCGAAGCTCCCACCTTGGAAGGGAGAGGGAGGAGGAGGGGCAGCAGGAAGGGAGCCGCAGCAGGACACTGGGAAGATGGCCACATGCTGGGGCTGGGTGGGCACCCGGCCAGGAGCACCTGGAGCCGGGCCCTCTGGGAAGGAGAGACCCCCGTGAGACTCTGGGCAGGGACTCTGGGAAGCAGCGTCCACTTCAGACCGAGGTTGCAGAGCGACCCTCAGACTCTCTGTCTGCCTGCCTGTCTGTCTGTCTGCCAGGCTGTCCTTGGTTGATGTCCAGCTGTCTGACTGACAGCTTTGTGGCCATCGCTGGCTGATGACTGATCCACAGTGGTGCCCTGGGAAGGAACAAATCCTGGTCCACATTCCCACCCAGCACAGGGTCACCTCAGAGTATGGGGACATGAGGCCGGAAGGAAGGGGAAAATTAGCACGCCCTGGGCCGGTGCTTGGGGATAGAACTGACTGCTGTGGACCTCCCTCGGGAAGCTCACACGCAGGTGAGGGCAGAGCCGCACCATCGCAGACACCTACCTTTTCTCACAGAAAGCAGAGACCAGAGGAGCTGGGCTGTGTGTGCAGGACAAAAGCCACCTCCCTGTGGTCTCTGCTGTCATCTCACTGTCCCGGCACAGAATGCCCTCCCTCCCCCCTTTGTGGAGTCCTGTGACTCTTCTGATCACTGTTAGGTGATAAAAGCTCCTCCCTTGCACAAACTTGCAAGCACGGTGAAAAGGGCCTGCGGGGTCACAGGCGTCATCCACAGTTTGGCTACCGCTCTGGTGACATTGGGTCTCCCGCTGCTCCTGCTGCCCCCTGCAGGCAGCCACTGGAGCAGGCTGGGCCTCTTCCCTCCTGGTGCAGATAGATCCTCCTGCTCTGTGACCCCAGATGGCTCGCACTGTCCTTGTCCTCAAAGGCCACAGGGACGGCAGGTCTGCAAGGCAGAGGCTCATATGTCCTACTTTTGAGGCTTCTGCTCAAGGGGCCTGGCAAGGTTGGGGCCATTGCCGTGGGTTCCTTGGGCCTCAGGACCACCAAGCTGGACCCCACGTTGAGGCCACACCCCCCAAGGGCTGCGTCCAGCCCTGTGGCTCTCCAGGGCCACTGCGCCGGCTCTCTTGTGTCTGCTCCTGAATTTACAGGGCCACAGCACCCAGGGGACGGCACAGGGTGGGAGAGGAGGAAGGGGAGGCGGGAGGAGCGGTGTTTTGGGCAACCCCTGGGCAGACCAGGTCCCTGTCCTCTGACCACCTCCAGGGCTCCTGCCTGTCTCCTTCCACTTATTCCTAGCAGGTGGCAGCAATTCTGCTCCTTTCAGATTTCCTTGACCTTCAGGGGACACAAGGTGCCAGGTTCTGGTCCTTGGGAAGGCCGGGACTCAGCAACAGGACCTCACATCTGCAGGTCCTGATACGCCCCGCCCCCATGAGCTGCTGCCCTCCTCCCTGGCCCCCGCAGCCCTGCTCTGCCCTCTCCACGGGCACTGACCCACCCCAGGCCTGAGTACCTCATGTATTCCAGCCAGCTCCTCCTCCAGTGTCCCCAGGTAAAGCCCACAGGGCTCCACATACTCAGCTACTCAAGTGGGGCCTTGAGTCCTTCGGGGGTCCTGGGGTGACCAGCTAGTCCTGCTGTGGCCCTTGGTCCCCTGTCTATCTGCCCACCCACCCATCTCGCCATGCGGCTGAGGCTCCAGGGTCGGGAGCCCTCCTGCAGACCTGCACACAGGCACACACGTGTCTGTGTATACATAGGAAGGAGTGAACTTTCAAGAAGTGTGGGGCGTGGCTCTTCTGGGCAATGGGGTATTGCTGAGATTTCTATGCTTCCAGACCCCCAGGACCCTTCTGTACCCCTCCTGCCCACTCCCACACCGATCTGGACTCCTGAGTCATGTGGGGTGGAGGACTCCATGCAGCTGACCAGGACCCTGGCAGGTGCTGGAGGTCAGAACCGGGCTCTGTACTCCTTAGAAGCCTGTGACTAAGCCCCTACCCAGGGCGGGCAGGGCACGGTGCCCAGAGCCTGATGGCAGGACATGGAAGTGGACCAGCAGCTAAGCAGAGGGGTGGCTAGGACCAAGGCTGCTGTCAGCGCCAGCATGGTGGAGCACGCAATGAGGCACCTAAGTGCCCCTGGGCATTGGCTGCCACCCCCTGGCTGGCTGGCCTCAGCCCCCACATTAGTAGCCGCACTAGCAGCAGTTGGGGACATGGGACACTTCAATGGCCCCCTGCCTTACACAGAGCCCTGGGGAAAATGTCGAAATCCTGCTGAAAATGTCACAGGACTGTGGAGATAGCTCAGCAGTCTAAGTGCCTGCCTGGTAAGTTCAAGACCGAAGTTCAATCCCCAGGACCTACCTCATGCCATGCCAGCCCCAGAACCAGGCGTGGTGGACCACACCTGTAATCCCAGTGCTGGGGAGGCTGAGACAAGAGGATCACTGTGAGTCTCAGCTGCGTAGCAAGACTCTCTACCAAAAAGAAAGAAAGAAAGAAAGAAAGAAAGAAAGAAAGAAAGAGACAGACAGATTAAAAAAACAAAACACCACAGCTGCGGAAGAGTCCCTAGATCCTGCCTGAATTCAACCAAATCTCCAACCGAATCCTGTTGGCACCAGCCACTTTTCTAACTGCAAAGTCTGAGGGATTCATTGGGCACAGAGAGGCCTATCTGCGACTCCGGCCACCAGAAGTCTGAAGCAGGAGGAATGCTGCCAGCTGGAGACCACTGTAGGCTACACAGCGGGTTCAAGGCCACACGGAAGTACACATCGAGACTTTGCTCAGTGCCCAAAGTGCTGAGACCCCTAACGCACCCTACCTTGGTAAAAGGAACTCAGGGCTGAGTGAGGTACAAGGTGGGGACCCAGAAACTGTACCATGGCAAAGAGAACACTTTGGAAGCAGGCACCTAAGAGGTGGAACGTTTGCAGGCTGAACCGAGGCTGGCACGGGGAACACAGCAAGCCCCAAAGGCCGCCCGTTGCCCCTGCCTTCCCAGCAGCAGAGGCGGCCCCGGGGCAGCGGAGAGCAGGCTGCGGCGCCTTTGTGCCCATGACGTCAGTGCCTGTGTATGGAATACATTACGGCCCAGCGTGTCCGCGGCCGACACAGATAGGCGGGTAGATTCACAGCCCTGGTCCCCTGGGAAAGACCAGCCCCGACTGGCTGTCTTAACTGTGGAGAAGCGTGCAGCAACAGACCCGCATCTCCTCTGAGTCTGTTTTTTTCTTTTCTATCTTGTTTTTGAGGCAGGGTCTCGCTACGCAGTCCAGGCTGGCCTTGGTCCCACTATGTGACTCAAGTTGGCTTCGTACTCTCAGCAATCCCCCTGCCTCAGCCTCCCAAAAGCTGAGGTTGCTGGGGTGTCTTTCTCTGTACACGGAGGCATCAACACCAGCCCTCAGAGCTCCTTGGGGACGTAACCAGGCCCCGGGCCAGGCCTGGCATGCAGCCAGCCCTCAGCACACGGCGGCTGTCGTGACTCACAGCCATCACTGTACCAGCTGGCCACTGCCACTGGATCCTCAACCCTGAGCTCAGGGCTCAGGGCAGCAGCATTTCTGTAACCCAAACCTTAGGCAGGGCTTAGCAGGCAGGAACCGGACACAGGCAGGCAGGGAGGAGCAGGTGACAGGCTCAGCAGCTCGTGGTGGCCAGGCTGGCACAGCTCCTTGGCACAGCTTTGGTAGAGTAGGGAGGAGGTTGGAGGAGGGCTTGGGCACACAAGCCTTGGCCACAGCTCAAAACTGGCACAGGAGGAACCCAGTTCCTTGCCCTCCAGGAAGCAGGACCAGAGGGATGGGACAGGGACTGGCATCCCAGGGTCCTTGTGACCGTGGTGGCCCTCGGGTGTGTGATGGGCTGGAGTGCTGCTGCTGGCTTCCCCCACCCCACAGCCCCCAGGTCCCCAGGGGATCCCTCAGGTCCTTGGCCCTTCACAACCCATCCCCCAGTGTTCTGCAGGAAGCATCCTGTGTCCAGGTGGTACCTGAATATAAGAGGGCACCGTGAGGAAGGAGCGTGGCTCTGCCCCCGGCAGTGCCCACCCGCAGGGACGCTGGGCTGTCCCTGTCCTGGGGGCTCCACGCCCGTGAGCCTCTCCCATCCTAGGCCCTTCCTGGGAGACACGGGTGTCCACTGAGACACGAGGCCCCATTCCCAGTGATGCCGAGAGCGTGGGGTTGAGTCCCCACTTTCCTGATGCTGCTGACAGGAAGAAGCCATTCCTCCCACCCAAGGGGAGCTAGAGTCCTCTGACAGTGGGGTGGGGGGTGTCCCTGGAGTATGGGGGAGGGGCTGCTGGTGGGGTGGCCTGTCTTGTATCTGCAGACATGCATGTGCTGTATGTGCACATGTGTACAGGCGTGTGTGTGAGATCCACGCTCACCAGAGCCCTGGTGCTAACAGGGTGGCGGCGCTGGGTCTAAGGGGTGGTGTGAACTGTGTCCACGGAGTGTGTGGGTGGTGGCAGGAAAGAACAAGATGAGGGTGAACCTTAGTCCATGGGCTGGAGGACCCCAGAGGGCAGCCAGGTGCGGCGCTATGTCCTCCGCAGGAGGAGGAGGTGGCACATCTGGCTCTGGCCACTGGCTGCCCCCGTGTCCCTGGTGTCCCCTGTGTACCCGATGGCTTCCTCAAAGATCCCAAGCCTGGGGTCAGTAGCTGGGCTGGCTGGGGCCGGTGGAAGAGCCCCAGCGGGCAGGCACTGGGCCTTCCTGGGCTCTCCCTGGTCAGCAGCTCCAACTCCCCAGGCACCACAACCAACCAGCACATGACCAGGCACCCAGGGGTTCATCTGTGCCTCTTGGCCCAATGGCTTCTTCTTGAAGTGCTGTCGAGGTTACATGTTTGTGTGAATCCTGGATGCCTGCCAGGCACCTTTGTCCTGGCAGCTCTATATGAAGACAGCTCAAGGAAGGGGAGCTCTGGAGCTGACAAACTTGCCCTTTTCCCTTTGGCCACTAGGGAGCTCAGAGGCAAACTGGAGGTTCAGGATAGCATGGACTCGGGGGTCATAGCTGTGGTAGTCAATCTGCAGACCAATTAGCCAGCCAGACAGATGGAGCGGAGCAGAGGAGTCTGGGGCTGAGAATGTGGGTGGCCTTTA
This sequence comes from Myocastor coypus, assembly GCA_004027025.1. Taxonomy (NCBI): domain Eukaryota; kingdom Metazoa; phylum Chordata; class Mammalia; order Rodentia; family Myocastoridae; genus Myocastor; species Myocastor coypus. The sequence goes on along the minus strand of PVJA010039882.1, from coordinate 5,185 downwards.
TCAATGACCAGGAGGCATCTCAGCTCTTTGTTTATTTCACCCATGGCTATGCTTCCTGTAAAGTTTTTTATTTTCACATCCACATTTCGTTTGTGGGTTGGGGCTTTTGTGGGAGCTGCTGGCCTGCCTCTCTATAAGGTGACAGTCTACAGCCACATCCTACCAGGGCCTGAGGATCTAAAGTGATTCGGGAATTGCTTCAGATGGCTGCAGTAAACGCAGACTCCCGCGCTGGCTGTGGTAGCGCTTGGGGTGACCACCACACTCCGGGTTTGGGGCAAGCCTGAACTAGCAAGACCCTGTCTCAGAAACCCAAAACAAGAAAGAAAAAGAATGAAAAAGTAATATTCCCACCCCTTAGCTGCTGCTCCAGCGTCCTGTGGCTCCGGCACCTGTGGTGTCACAAGTGCTCCTAGGGCACCAGGGACAGAGGTTTTGGAGAGCTGCGGTGTCGCTGATAACCAGCCTTCTCGACCAAGGCGGCAGCGTCCCCTGGTGGACCATACTGAAACTCCTCCTGTCTGGGGCACTTTCTAGGCCAGCGCCAGCTACCTCGAGAGACACCATGTCCATTCCCCTCAGAAGTTTCCCATTCCATCTTAAAGGGGCCCTGGATTCTGCCCGCGTGACTCCATGCCTTTGGTATGAGAAGGGCTCCTACCCGAGATTTTTTTTTTGTGGTGCCATGGATCAGACTCAGGCCCTTGCGCTTGCCAGGCAAGCACTTATTCCAGTGAGCTATGCTCCCAGCCCTCCTACCCGAGATTCTATTTTTTTTTTTTTCCAGTACCAGGGACTGAACACAGGACCCTGAGCTCATCCGAGATTCTTAACAAACCTGGATGGTCTAGAAAGATGCAGCCAGACCTGCTGGAAGAAGCTGCCCTGGGTGTACGGGGGTGGTAGGGAGCCCCCACTTTTCCGAGCTGCAAGTCCTCCCCAGCCCCAGGGGCAACGCCCCCACCATGTCCAGCAGGATTGTTACAAACTCACTTTAATAGTCCTGGAGCCTGTGGTTTGTTTTACAGAACTGAGCACACGGAGCCAGCTGCCCCCACGAGGCGCAGGCTCAGTCCCTGCTGCTGGAGAAGCAGGGGACAAGGGTCAGGGGACAGCTGCAAGCAGAGCCAGCCCAGCTCCTCCTCGGCTTCTGCAGGATGAAGGCCAGTCTGTGCCGCACCCCGGAGGGCTGCTGTGTCCCCAGCAGGCAGACTCTGTCCCTACCCAAGGCACTCAGCGTGGCCCAGAAGAGCTGAGCTGCCGCAGATGCTGTTTCGCCACCTTCCGTGAAAATTCGAGAAACCAGACACGATTGGAAGGAAGGAGACACACCCTGTGGGCAGCCCAGACCTCGTGCGGCCCTCGCTCACTTGGTGCATTTGTCCTTCAAGCAGCTGCCCAGCAGGACAGTGGGGGGCGTGGTCTCTGCGGCCGTTAAGAGTCCGCTGGATCAATCAATGGGCAATGAGCAGAGGGGCCACTGGGCCACTGGGGCTCAATACCACTGGCAAAAAGGCATGGACAGAGGTGCCGGTCCCAGGAAGCCCCCACTTCCGGCCAGCATGGTGAGGCAAGGGGCGGGGAGGAGCCAGGGAGCCCTGGGAGGTGTCGGGTCGGAGATGGGGCAGGGAGGGGGGCAGCGGCCCCTCAGTACTTGGGAACCTTGCTGTAGTCTTCGGAGCGGATGTGCCGGCACAAGCAGATGGACAGGAGCATGCCCAGGAGCTGCGGGGGACAGGGGTGTCAGGGAGGTGGCCCGTCCAGGCCCGGGGTCTCTTCCTGCTATACAAAGCAAGCAACTTGGGTCCTAAGGCCATCCCAGAAGGCAGGTGGCAGAGGCCCAGGTGAGACACTGCCAGACAGGACTCGGCAAGAACCCACGGGACCCTCCGCCCGGAGGCCATGCCCACCCAGGGCCCAGCGGAGGGTGGGGAACAGACCTCCACGGCAGCGACGCCCACGCACACGCCCAGGATGATGCCCAGGTTCTCCTGCAGCCACGTCTGCACCTTCTCCCTGCAGCCCTGCAGGGACACGTGGTCAGCCCCCGTCGGGTGGGGATGTGAAGGGGGCCCTGGGGCCGCTGCAGGGGGTCACTCACCTCCTTGTACACCGGCCACTCCTCGGGGCTGTTGTGGGCCTGGGTGGAGTTTGGGAGGCTGCAGAAGCCCTTTATATCAGATAAGTTGACCTCGTCGCTCTGGTTCTTACAGGAGCAGGGGTAGACGACCTCGCTCGCATTCATGAGCGCCGCGTTCTCCGTCCAGTTATAGTAGCTGACCCAGCCACAGCACTTCACCTGGCAGGAGGCACGGGTGGTGACCCACTGCCACTGGAGGCCACGGTCGGGCCACGTCCAGGACCCCGGGGAAAGGGGTGGCAGCCAAGCTGCCAGGATCGGAGGAAACGGCTTTCAGGCTGGGCCAGGTGGCACCTGCCCGCCATCCCAGCACTCAGGAGGAGTATGGCAAGTGGGAGGCTGGCTTGGCTACATGGTGCGGTTGAGATTAGTTTGGACCCTCAACCCAGAAGCAAACAAAAGGAAAAGTTTCCTTCCGTATAAAAGGGGACACAAAGGCTTGCAAAGTGCGGCTAAGGTGGGCATGGGCCTGCCATGCCCAGCGGGAAGGAGCTGGGCAAGCCTGTTTCGCTATAAGATGCTGGGCTCTGAGATTCCAGGTCACCATTAGGACGGTCACTTCTGCTGTTTTACAGGAGAAATCGGTACCCCTCGTGGAGAAGAAGGGTGTACTCACAGCCAACAGCTCCGGAGCTAGGGTTGCTGCTAGCACCAGCCAGCCTTCAGCTGGGGGTGGTTTCCCCCGGCTGCTTGGTAGCCAGCAGGGGGCGCCAGACGCCAGAATTTCTTTGCTTTTTAGTTTGGAGACAGGATCTCACTGTCCCGCCCAAGAGGCTGGCCTGGGAGAGCTCACACGGATTCTCCTGCCTCAGCCTTAAGTGATGGGCTTACGGGAGCGAACCACCACGCTGGGCTCAGGTAACGGGTTTTCGCTTCCTTATTCCAGCTGCCTGGCTAGTCGACTTCTCCCTGGCCTACAACCTGGTCCCTCCGGAGGTCAGGGCATCCCCCACCTGTCCTGTGTCTGAGCCCCAAGAGCACCCTCCCAGGCCCCGTGAGGCGCCCACTCACTTGCGCCTGCACGTAATCCCAGGCTTCCTGCAGGCTGTCCTCACCGCTGGCGTTGTAGTTCCGGATGAGCCCCGACACCACAGTGCCCATTTCGTTCTTCAGCTGAGGAGGGAGGCATGGGCGTGGTCAACTCCCACTAACTTCCGGCACCCTTGCCTGCCTCGCTGGGCTTGGCCAGGTCGCTGCTGGAGGTCGCCTGTGGGCTCCTGCCACTCTCAGGAAAGACGCCCACACCCTCTCGGCGGCCACCAAGCCCTCTCACACTCCCCCCTTTCTTGCTGTGCTCTCAGACAAAAGCTCGTGGGTACGAGCGTGGTTCTCGCCTCTGCTTCCTTCTGGAGTCCGCTAGATGCCACCAGCAAGTGGTCTAGCTGTCCTCTCCCACAGGGGAACACTCGGGCCACTGCTGGGTCCCCACTGCCCAGAGGACAGAGACCCATTGGGCCAGAAGACTGCATCAGGGCCCTGGGACTGGCGGTGGAGCCTCGGCCCTGTCCCGGCCGCGCCATTACACCTGGGCCAGGAGGTGAGCTCCCTGGTGGCCGTAGTGAGCAGCGCCCAGCCTTCAGTCACCCACAGCCAAGACTGAGGGCAAACAAGGAAGGCAAGGGGTGGAGCCAAGGACTGAGGTGCGTGCATGGGCAGCAGCCCGTGGCCGCCAGCCCAGGGCAAGGAGGGCAAGGCCGTGCCTTGCCGCCTTTCCTTCCTGAGAAAGACCCTGGCGAGGTAGGACAGGGTGTCAGGCGGGGGCTTTCCAAGCCTGCCTTCCAGGAAGCCTGCCAGGGGGCTCCCCTGGTCTCCTCAAGTGCTGAGGCCAGGCACCCCCTCTCCCAGAGCCACCCTGGCTCTTTATCTCTTCCCTGGTTAGCACTGGGATCTCTATCTGATTCTCACAGACCTAGATCCTAGTCCAGTGCCCACAATGTAGAGAGGCTGAGGAGGAGCCTGGAGAGGTTAGTTCACTTAGCCAAGGTCACACAGCCAAGGTCCCTAAGAGCAGAGGTTGGGCGGAGGTTTGTCAGACTCCAAACCCCACATTTTCCTCTGTGAATTTGTCATGTTTTTTTTTGTTTGTTTGTTTTATTTTTATGGCCAGCTCAGCCTGCCCTGAGGGTAGGACTGGTGCAGCACGTGGTGCCAGGGATCGAACCGTGGTCCCTGAAGCCACCTGCAGGCGCTTTAGACCACTGAGCCATCCTGCCGGGCCCCTGTCATGTTGTCCCACAGATCTTGAGTTCATCATGCTGGCTGTGCCTCCAGTCCCTAAGCATGGGAAGGATGGGCCCTCTGATGCCCTTGGGCGGGGTCAGCTTATCCACATCCTCCTTGCCCACCATATTCTACTGTGTGACTGTCCTAGGCAGGGCTTTCCTGGCCCTTCTCACACCTCCAGAAATGAGGTGTGTGTGTTGTTTCTACCGGAGGTGGTTTCCATGGAAACGGCACATCTTACAGTGTCCAGAGCCTCACTGGGACACCATGGGCCTCAGGGACCTCGTGCTGGGGCTGGTGCAGCTCAGCGCTGACAACGCCTGTCCCAGAGGTCTGTGTTGGGATGTTAGGGACCATCACCTTGGCAACAGGAGGTGTCATGGCAGGAGAGAAGAAAGAGCAGGAAGGGGCGGGGTGGAGATGCCGGTGATACCAGAGCTCGCACCTGGAGGAACTCCTGGGTCCTCCCGCGCACAGGCCCTGTCCCCTGGCCGTGGGGGGTGGGTGGGTGTGAGGCCCCCACTGTCACTCTGCATGCTGAAGTGTAGGGAGACTGTGACTGGCAGTGACACGTGGGTTCCCTCCCCTCTGTCACCCTCATGATCTCTGGAGACTACAACTGGACTCACCCTGTCCTCCAAGGGTGAGGACTTCCTGAGAAGAGAACCAGCTGAGGACAGCAGGGTCAGCAGGGGAGATCCAGGCATGTCCACCTGGATGACCTTGACCCGGGCAGCCAGGAGCCCAGCCCAACGCTGACTGCATGATCAAAGCTCAGGCAAGCAGCTAATGCCAGCTCTGCTTTGAAGACTGTCCAGGGCC
>PVJA010039881.1:0-18870 GCA_004027025.1 Myocastor coypus | reverse complement strand
TGTCATCTGCAAATAATGAAAGTTTTACTTCTTCTTTACCTATTCTTATTCCTTTTATTTCTCTTTCTTGTCTAATGGCTGTAGCTAGTGACTCCAGAACTATATTGAATAGAAGTGGCGATAGGGGGCATCCTTGTCTTGTACCAGATTTGAGAGTAAAAGACTTCAGTTTTTCCCCATTTAGAATTATGCTAGCTGTGGTATTGATGTAGATGGCTTTTATCAGGTTGAGGTAGAGGCTCTCTATTCCAATTTTCTGTAGGACTTTGAACATCAATGAGTGTTGCACTTTGTCAAAGGCCTTTTCGGCATCAATTGAGACGATCATGTGATTTTTGGTCTTGGTTCTGTTGATATAGTGTATTGCATTTATAGATTTGCGTATATTGAACCATCCTTGCATGGTTGGGATGAATCCTACCTGGTCGTGATGTATAATCTTCTTGATGATTTGTTGTATTCTAATGGCTAGGATTATATTGAGAATTTTTTCTTCAATGTTCACGAGAGAGACTGGGCTGTAGTTTTCTTTTTTAGTTACATCTCTTTCTGGTTTTGGTATCAGTGTGATACTTGCCTCTAGGAATGATTTTGGAAGGATTGCTTCTTTTTCAATCTCATTGAAGAGTTTGAGAAGTATTGGGGTTATGTCTTCTCTAAATTTCTTGTAAAATTCTGAGGTGAATCCATCGGGTCCCGGACTTTTCTTTGTCGATAGGCTTTATATTACATTCTATATTTCATTGGCTCTTATTTGGTTGTTGAGAATTTTAATACCTTCTTGATTCAGTTTTGGTAATTTGTGCCTTTCTAGGAATCTGTCCATTTCATCTGTGGCTTCAATTCTGTGAGAGTAGAGATTCTCAAAGTAACTATTTATGATTCTCTGTATCTCTGCTGGGTCTGTAGTAATTTCACCCTTTTCATTCCTTATTGCGTGAATTGAGTCCTTTCTTTCCTCTTTTTGATGAGGTTAGCTAGGGCTTATCAATCTTATTTAATCTTTCAAAGATCCAGCTTTTGGATTTATTAATTTTTTGTATTGTTTTCTTTGTCTCAACTGAATTGATTTCTGGTCTAATCTTTATAATTTCCTCCCGCCTTCGGGCTTTGGATTTCGTTTGTTCTTCTGCTTCTTGTCGATTTAAGTGTTGTGTAAGATTTTTTATTTGTTTCTGTTCTATTTTCTTAATGTGTGAGTTCAGAGCTATGAATTTCCCTCTGAGAACTGCTTTCATTGCATCCCACAAATTCCGGTAGGTTGTGTTTGAATTTTCATTAAATTGTAGGTACTGTTTTATTTCTTCTTTAATTTCATCTGTGACCCATTCGTTGTTGAGAAGAGTGCTGTTTAGTTTCCATGTAGTCCTGGAATTCCTATGGTTTCTTTCATCATTTATATCCAATTTGATTGCACTGTGGTCAGATAATATGCATGGGATAATTTCTGTTTTCTTGCATCTACTTAAGCATGATCTATGGACTAATATGTTGATCTATTTTAGAAAATGTCCCATGTGCAGCTGAGAAGAATGTGTATTTTGAGGTGGTTGGATGGAACACTCTGTATACGTCCACTAAGTCCTATTGTTTCAAGTTCTGATTCAGTTCTGCCACTTCTTTGCTGATTTTTTGTTTGCTTGACCTATCTTTTTCGGATAAGGGAGTGTTGAGGTCTCCTGTTAAGATTGTAGTATTGGATATTAGATTTTTCAGGTCCATTAAGGTTTGTTTTGTTTAGCTTGCTGCTCCTATGTTGGGTGCATACATATTTATGAGTGTTACCTCTTCGTCATGAATTTTTCCCCTAAGCACTATGCAGTGGACTTTTCTATTTCGTTTAATCAGGCTTGGTTTGATGTTTAGACTGTCTGCAAAGGGGATTGCTACCCCTGCTTTTTTTGAGGTGCTGGAGCATGTAGTATTGTTTTCCAACCTTTCACTTTAAGCCTATGAGTTTCTTTATTCGTTAAATGTGTTTCTTGTATGCAGCATATTGTTGCGCTCTGTTTCCTTATCCACTGGGTAAGTCTACTTCTTTTGATTGGAGAATTGAGTCCATTTACATTGATGGTTATAGTTGAAATGTATTGACTTATGGCTGACATGACTCGTATTCGCTAGTGTTTACCAACTATTCCTCCTATTTTTAGTTGGTTACTCTATTTGTTGGGATCTTTCTGTTCTCATTTGTTTGATTTGGGTCATTTTGGTGCCTTTCTAAAATATTTGTCAGAATATTATGTAGCACTGGATTTGATGTCATGAAATTCTTTAGTTGTTCTTTGTTATGGAAATATTTCACTTCTCCCTCATACTTGAAGTAGAGTTTTGCCGGGTACAATAGTCTGGGCTGAAATTTGTTTTCATGGAGGACTTGAAGCACTCTGCTCCATGCTCTTCTTGACTTCATGGTTTGTGAAGAGAAATCCGCTGTTATTCTGATGGGTTTTCCTCTAAATGTGATCTGTTTCTTTTCTCTAGTAGCTTTTAACATATTATTCTTCAGCTGGATTTCTGGTATCTTGACTATTATATGTCTTGGCGTGTTTTTAGTTGCGTTGATGTTATTTGGGGTTCTGTAGGCTTCAGTTACCTGAATGTCTGATTGTTTTCTCACAATTTGGGAAGTTTTCTGCTATTACTTTTGCCCATATTCTTTTTATATCATTTGTGTTGACTCCTTCTTTCTCATTGATTCCCATTAATCTCATGTTGTTCATTTTCGCATCGTCTTGCAGATGTTGAATTATTTTTTCCTGCATTCTGGTTGTTTTTAAGAGATCCTTTCTTACTCTTTGACTGTCTGCCACTGTGTCTTCAAGGTTCGAAACTCTGTCTTCATTTTCGTTCATTCAGCTCTGCCAACTTGTGATCGAGGTTTTATTTTCTTGTATATCTCTTTGAAACTGTTTCATGCGATCTATGTCTTTCCTATATTGCTCTGTCAGGGAATCGATCATTTTTTTATTACCCTCTAATTTTTTATTGATGTCTTCTTTAATAGTATTGAAGTCTGTCATTGTGGTTATCCTTTCTCTCTCTAATACAGAGATTATTTCTGTTCTGTTCTCCTCTCTACTTTTGTGTAGATGTTCCCCTACTTGGGATGCTATTGATTTAGGCATGTCTTTGTCAACTTTAGATATTATTTCTGCTCTGATGTCCTCTATACGTTTCTCCAGCCATTTTTCCAAATCATGTATTTCTTTTTTTACTTCAGATGTTATGTCTGATCTCATTTGTTCTATAAGTTTCTGCACTTGTGTGTCTGCCTCAGATGCTACCAGTTCAGAGGTTTCATCTGTATGGTTCCTATTTTCTTCCATGAAAATGTCTTCTGTATTTGGTTTGGGTGGGCACGGGTCCTGAGTTTGCCTCATACTCCTTGTTGTTATCATTTTGTATGGAAGCAACCTCTGCTCTTTGGTGGTGTTATGCTGTGTCTATGGACGTTTGGTCTGGAGAGTCCAAGCTGGTTCCTCTACCAAGGTTCCTGACTCTGTGTTGGAGCTCTGGCTGCTAGCTTTTGTGAATCCCGGCGGATGTGGTCTGTAGGTGGAGTTGGAGCTTTGGGATTCAGTAGTCCTGGTAGGCTCGTGGACCAGATCAGTTGCCAAACGAGATATTTGATGGGTTCTGTGCTTGGGCCGCGGCGGGCGCGCGGGCTTGGTTCCCAGCGGTGTGGTTTGGGTCTTGTCCTAACTTTTAAATTTTTTTTACAGTACCAGGGTATGAACTCAGGACCCTGCGCTTGCCAGGCAAGCACTTATTCTACTGAATTATCTCCTGGAACCAGCTTACAGATTTAGTTTCATGTGATACAGGCTGTATTCAAATCATAAGGTAAAATTCCAGTTTTTTATTCCCTTGCACACTGTTAAGTTTCCAATGTAGATTTATAAATGAATTGCTATGGCACTTTTTCTCATTTTTTATACTCTTTGTAAACAAAGTAGAATTCACAAGATGAAAGATTACAAAGCTTTGTTATGGGCATTGCAATTCCCTAAATCTAAACAAATTCTGCAAATGAATTGCAGTAGGAAAATGATCATAACTTGCAGATATACGAAGAGACTCAACCTTCACTTCTTAAATTACTGCTTCTTCCAGATTAAAGCAACACTTATTAAACAGTGTGCTTTATATCCTCTGGCAACATCTTTGTCATTGCACTAGAAACAAATGTTGCATTTTTGGAATAATTACATAAATAATCCGTACACTTTACTTATTTCTGTGCCCATATTTAATGATATATTATGCATGTAACTTTCAGAAATATGATTTACAACTTTTTATATTACCACAGAGGGGTATTTACTTGAAAAATGTACTTGGAAAATAGCATATAAAATAATGTTATTTGATATATATTAAGAAATGATCTGCTTTTTTCAAGAAAACACAGGCTGAAAAAATGTGTTTCAATTAAATTACTCTGAGCGCATTCTTGATTGAACTTTAAGATTTAAATAATGTAACAGAATAATGAATATAAACATACAAAATATATTTATTTTATTGTTTTATTTTATAATATTTTGGATTAAAATCATTCTATGTGTGACTGATACCCTCAAAGAGTGCAAAGCAAATAGATTTTGGGAAAGTCTAAAACATTTTGCCATATTTGGAGGAATATTTTAAGCAAATTTTGAAGGTAGGAAACTTATTTCTTTACTATTTAAAGGAATTCTACTTATTGAATTGCTTTAACAAAATTCAGTAAAAGCTATTTTCATTAACTTCAATACTAGTTTATTAATGTTACATTTTCCAAACTTATCTATATATTTTATGCCTTGATTTATACTTTTTAATATTTAACATTCTGTTCTTGAAAGCCTTATTCATATTTACTATCAATCTTGTGTTATTTTTATTTTTTTCAGAGGTACAGTATCATTATGTGTCACAGGATAGTCTGGAATTCATAGCAATCCTTCAGTCTCAGCCTTCCATATGCTGGGATTTCAGGTATGTGTCAACATGTCCGGAGCTTAGATTTTTAAAATGTTTTGAACTGAACATAAATATGGATGCCTACTGACAGTGTATCATTTCTGGCTTCATATTCCAGAAGAAACTGATGAAAACTACTGTTTATCCTAACAGAAGATAGTAACAACTGACATTTCATATTTCCTATTGTTACTTTCAAATCACAGTTACATTACAATGTGAATCCTCTCTCACTATCCTTCTGAAAATGCTTTCACTATGAGGAAAACAGTGTTATTTTATGGGTGTGTCCTTGTTCTTTTACAGAATTGGGTATTATTACTTTCTCCTCCTTTCAGCTGTTTGTGTCCTTTGATTTGTGTTACAAGTACGCATCCACTTTTATACGATTTTCTTTTCTTATCTATTATTTCCAGAATTCATCTATTTTCTTTTCCTTTTCTTTAAAAGTATTGCTTGTCCTGCTTCACTTATTGTTTATTTTATTTATTTATTTTTTTGAGAGAGAAAGGGGCTTTATTTTCTTGGAGGACACAGAGAGAGTTCTGGGAAGATAAGGAACTATCTGTACTGGAAGAAAGGGAGACTCAGGCTTTTATGCTCCTATGCCAGGGGTGGGGTTTGAGGAGGATGATTACATACAGCTGAGGAGTTGATTGGGGCCTTCCCTGAGGTGATGCGACAGGTGAAAGGAAATTGGAAGCTGGGCTAAGTTGGAGAAGGAGGATTGGTCTTTGGGAAGAGAAGCTGTTGTTTCAAGGGCTGCAGCCATATCCGAGGACCACCATCATGATTCAGCAGTTCCTACCAGGGCCAGAAGCTATCATTCCCATCTTTTGTTTCTCATACAAGGGGCGACGTATCTCCTAGACTGCTTCCTCCTGAACTGCAGTGCCATTTGGGGACTGAGGGAAGTTGACCGATGACAGTTAAAGCCCATGTAGAAGTCAATGCCAGGTCTCTCAGCTAGGATGACTATTATCAGAGTGACTGCTTGCATCACATCGGGGACAGAAGAAACCTGAAAAGTGATCTGTTGAAAGCTAGGTTCACTCCTGCATGTGCCACCGCAAATTCATCTTTCCCTCAATCCAGCCAAAACAATAAAAAAAGCAAAAGAGAACAAAAGAAAAAAAAAAAAAAAAAAAAAAAAAAAAAAAAAAAAAAAAAAAAAAAAAAAAAAAAAAAAAAAAAAAAAAAAAAAAAAAAAAAAAAAAAGAAAAACAAACCAGAAGACGCCTGGGATGCTGTGGACCCAGGCACAACCCAGGGCATAGCCCGGAGCAAAATCTGCTGCGATGAGGAACATATGGGCCAGATGACCACAGTTCCTGGCTGCAGCAGCAGGTGAGCCCAAGGTGGAAGGCGTGCCCACCACTGGAATCTGGGCTGCTTGGCCTGGTTGTCCTGCTGGCTCGAGCTTAGCCTGCATCTGAGGGGCCCACCTGGACGAAGACGGAGAGCGGGAAGGTCACTTTTTGTTTAATGAAGTCATTCACATCAAATATTATCACATGGGCAAATGATAAATGTAATCTACATATATAGTTCTATTTGCCTGATTAAGTATCTACCTGGATATTAAAGAAAAATGTAAACTCAACAAACCACAATCTGGCCTAAGCCCTTTAAACTCTTTTTTATATTTTACTTCTAATGTACATTTCTCACTTAATCATTTCTCATTCTTAAGGAAATCCTGCTTCAATATTAGTAATCAAACCTAATCATGCTTTTTTAACAAATTGGTTATAATAAGCGTTTAAGTAAAATGAACATCATTACTGCTATATATTTTTTGCAGGACTGATACTCAAACTCACTACCTTGTGCAAGCAGACACTTGTGTCACAGAACTATCTCCCAATCCACTACTGCTGTTTTAAAAGTTATAAATTTATATTTATAGTTTATTCTACCTATTATAAGATTTTATCAAGATTTCTCTTTATACTAATTAATTTTATTAGTACATGTTTTCAATTCCTGCAGCTTATAATAATCTTGGACAGTGGTTAAATTCATGACTCATGTATTGTTTCCAGTATGTTACACCTTCCTTTTGCAGTTCTCTTACCCGTTTTTCCATATTTATGGATGTTAATTCTGATATATCATGTTATGTCATATGGCATTTAAATTGAATGTAGTCACTAGACCTCTTCATAGCGCATGGCTATTACTTCCCTTTCTCATTTCCTCACTCATCACACTTTTCTGCTGTAAGAGATTTGTCAGCTTATCCCTCTCTGTCCTCTCCTTGTCCATGTCTTTGTACTTTGCCTCGTTCAAATGAGAGGTGCTATGCAGTAGTCATGCTTGTGTGCCCAGTTTATCTCTCTTAGCGTTATACTTTCCATGTTCATCCATTTTTGTACAAATTTCCAAAATGCTTCATTACTTTAGCTGAGTAGTATTCCATTTATTATGGTCTGTGTTTAGATGATCCCCAAAGCTTCACACAGTTGTAAAGTATATTTTTTGGAAGTTCCTGCATCTATACTTGTGATGCTATAATTCATCTATACTACCATGCTAGGAACAAAGGCACTAAGATTAAATTCCCCACAATTTAAGTAGCCTTGATAAAATTCAAGAGATAAAAAGAATGATGGTCACCCCTTTCCTTGCTCTGCTATTTTCTGCCTGTGATGAATTGTTTCTCCTCAGTGATGTGTAACAACCATTCCACTTTGCCTTGCAACCACTCAATTATCAACTGAAATGTCTACAAATTACGAGCTAAATAAACTTTTACAAATTTAAATTAGTGTGTTAGATATTGGGATTCAGCAAGAACAGAAAAGTTATTAAGACACTAATATATATAGACCATAATTTCTTTATTCAACTCTTGCCAGGTATACAGTTTGTTTCCAGAATTTAGCCATTACTAATTGTGCTGTTCTGAATATTGATATGCATGTATCACTGTAGTATAATGACATAAACTCTTGGGGACCATATCTAGTCATTTGACGGCTTAGTCATATGCAGTCCCTGATTATAGTTCTTTTATAAATCAGATGATTTCCATGATGGTTGTGTTAGTATATAGTCCTAAGATCAACACGGAAGACTTCCTTCATTATGACAGGCATGCAGGCATTTATTTTTATTTGATTTCTAGTAACTGCCAGGTAAGAAGATGTTTTGATGCTCTGCTGTTCATTTAATGTCCTTTTAAACAAAAACAGCAACTTTGTTCCCAAAGGTATTTCACTTCCTTTATTAAATTAATTCTTAGGTATAGAATACAAAAATTCTGCTGACTTCTGTGTTGATCTTATAAACTGCATTTTTATTAAGATTGATTAATTTCAGTAATTTTTTGGTAAAAGTGTATACAAACTCTGTGTAGAGGATGCTCTGGCTAATTTTTCTTTTACTATTCTAAACAGAAGAGATGATAGTTCACATCCTTGCCTTGTTCCACAACATCTAATATTTCTGGATATAGATAGATAGATAGATAGATAGATAGACAGACAGACAGACAGAGAGATAGATAGATGTAGATAGATATAATCTTTGTATTTTCTTATTTATTTATTTATTTATTTATTTATTTATTTATTTATTTAGCGGAAGCAGGGATTGAACTCAAGCCCTTGTACTTGCCCGGAAAGTACTTATTCTACTAAGCTATTTCCCCAGCCCTATTTTTTTATATCTTTGAATAATCTTGATTTCAATTTAATATATAGTAATAAAAAGTTCCAATTTCAATTTTCTGTAAACAGATAACTAGTTTTCCCAACACCACTTGTCAAATGTGCTATCTTTGCTCCATTGTATGTTCTCAATGCTTTTCCTTATTTTAGAGGAAATGATTTGGTTTTCTCCCCATTTACCATAATCATGCCTATTGGTTTTTCATAAATAACCTTTATTGTATTCATATTTAGTTTGTTGTGCCATTTTTCTTTAAGAGATTTGTCATCAATATATGTGTGATAGTGTAAAAAAGCTCCTTTGGCATATTTTTTATGATTATGTGGTTTTTTCAACTTTCCCTTTTTTAAATGATGTTTTGCTTTTGTTGATTTTCATATTTTGAACCTTCTTTGCATATATAAACAAAGCCTACTTGATTATAATGTATTGTCCTTTTGATACTGTGCTTCATTACATTTTCTTATATGTTGTGGAGGATTTTTTCATTTGTATGTATTGAGAAGATTGGCCTATGTTCCCTTTTTTAGCTGTGTTCTGTATGGTTTTGAGATCAGGGTTTTTTTTTATATATATTTTAAAGAGAATAAAAAATAGTAAAGAAAATAGAAATGATATAGTATTGGGGCTGGCAAGATAGCTTAGTAGTCTAAAGCATCTGCTTAAGCAAACTTAAGCAACCGTAGGTACCACAGTTTGATCGCTGGCACCACATTTGGTGCCTGCTTACCCCCAGGGTAAGTTGAGCCAGCCGTAACATTAAAATACAAAGAAATAATACTACAGTATTTCACTGAACAAAATCAACAAAGTTTGTTATTTTGTATAATGATTTCCTCAAATTAATTGTTTAAATTACCAGATTTAAATGGGGCAAACATAAAAGCTATATTCAATTAAAATTGAGAAGATAAAATTAGTATTAGCTACTTCTATCAATATACCAACAGTGCTGCTCCTTTCCGTAAATCATCTGTTCAATTATCTAAACCATCCTGTATATACACTAAATACATCCATTTCTCTGCCTTAGTTCTTTCTTTCGTTTTTTTCTCCTCCAGTGACCCAATCAAAAACGGGCATGTGAATTGAGTGTCTACTTCTCAGATGAAGAAATACAAATGGCAAACAAATAGAAGAAAAAAATTCAACTTCATTGATCATTCAAGAAATGCAAATTAAAACAACACTAAGATTCCATCTGCTCCCCCATCCGCCTGCAGAAAGAGTGGCTATCATCAAGAAGTCAGCTAGGGACTAGGAATATAGTGAAGTGGCCTAAGCACCTGCCTGGCAAGCACAAGTTCCTGAGTTTGATCACAATAGCAGGAATAAATACATAAAGTCAGCCAATAACAAGTGCTGGGAAGTCTGTGAGGAAAAAGAAAGCCTTCCCCCCTGTTAGTAGGAGTGTAGAGAGTGGAAATAAGTATAGTGATTGCTCAAAAACTAGGATTGGAGGTCCCATACAAGGAAGTTATTCTCCTCCTGAGTATATTTCCAGAAGAATTAAAAACATCATAGCACAATGATATATGTTCACCCATGTTTATAGCAGCGCAATGTGTCATAGTTAAATCTTGGAAACAACAATGTGTCCATCAACTGAGGAATGGATAAAAAATATAAAAAAGTTGTATGTAATGTAGTATTGCTCAGTTGCAAAAAAGCTAAGTTTGAGAATTTCATATGAAAATGGATACCAGTACATACCATTCTCATAAGTGAAATAAATAACACCTTATATGCAAACATCATATTGTCTCACTAACATGAGAAACTGAAAGAGGAAATAAATTCTGAAATGCGCAACAGATACTGTGAAAAGGGCAAGAATCTATTCAAAGGGAAGGAATATTTTTCATGTTTAACTGTGTTGATGCAAGTCTTTTTCTCTTGGCAAGCCTTACTAAAATATCTATTTTATTTACTCTTTCAAAGAACTACTTCCTCAATTCATTGTTTTTTTTTTTCAGTATTTTTCATTCCACACCTTTATTCTTGTTTGAGAGTGACTTTCTCTTTTCTTCTCTCATGTATCTGGAGGTCAGAGGCCAGTGATTCTCAGTTCTAGAAGGAATAAAGTCAGATGGGCCGTCGGAAGGAAAAGGTGTGGGAAACAGTATTGAGCAGTTCCACAAAACTTCGAGCTCTGTTCGCCATTTTCCAGCTTTACAAGTCTCAATTTGATTGGATTTCACTCTCATCTTTATAATTTCTTTCCTTAATTTCTGTTTGGGGCTATTTTGTTGTTTCACAAATGTCTTAAGATTTTTTACAAGGTTATTTATTCAGGTTTCCTTGATTTTCCAAATGTGAGCATTGACTTTAATGAATTTTCCTCTTAGAACCGCTTTTGTACAGTCTCAGAGTTTTCATTTAATTGTGCAGACATTATCCTTAAGCTCTAGAATTTCACAATTTGTTCTTGACCTACTAGTCATTTAACAGTATATTTTTCATTTTTTAGGAGCTTTTACCTTTACTGACATTCTTCCCATAACTGAATTCTATTTTCATTGCAGAGCCATCTGTCAGTGTGCATGAGGTGATTTCAATTATTTTATATTTCTTTCAGTGGGATTTGTGCAGTAGTATGTGCTCTCTTTTGGAAAAAGTACTATTAAATACCAAAAAGAAGATTTACTGTGTCCTTGAGATATATCTTAGTAGTCCAGAACATGCCCAACAGACACAAGGTCATAATTAAATTCCCAGTAACAACAACAATAAAAAGAATATAAACTTACATATAGACAGAATACTCTAAATATCCTTGAAATCCATATGTACA
Source organism: Myocastor coypus (assembly GCA_004027025.1). Classification (NCBI taxonomy): domain Eukaryota; kingdom Metazoa; phylum Chordata; class Mammalia; order Rodentia; family Myocastoridae; genus Myocastor; species Myocastor coypus. Next base: position 7,433 of record PVJA010039881.1, on the reverse strand, counting down.
AAGGTATAGTTAAACTCTGAAATTTATTTATAGGATTTTTCCTTAGTTGATCTGTCCCTTTGTGAGAGTGGGATATTAAAACTGCCTGATAAGCTGGGCGTGCTGGCGCATGCCTGTAATCCCAGCACTTGGGAGGCTGAGGCAAGAGGATTGGTGCAAGTTCGAGACCAGCCTGAGCTACAAAAGTGAGCTCAAGGCCAGTCTGAACTGCATAGCAAGATCCTGTCTCAAAAAGACAAGAAAAAAAAAAGAACACTGCCTGATAACCCAGCACCTCAGGACACACTGGCCCTGCCCACATAGGGCACAAAGCCAGCCACTAAATCTGGATGTGGTAGTGCATGACTATAATTCCAGTGCTGGGGAAGCAGAAAATAGGAGAATCACTAAGAGTCCAAGCTGCGTAGTGAAACTATGTACCAAATACATTTTTAAAAATCCCCCGGTAAAATTGTGATAATGTTTATTTGATTTTATAATTTTAGTAGTTTTTCTTTTAAGAGGATAAGTGTTTCAGTATCTAGTGTATATATTTATAAATGTTATCTCTTCTTGTGTGATTCTGCCTTTAAATAGTATGCAGTGACTTTCTTTTTCACTTCTAATCAGATTTAACTTGAAGTTTTCCAAGTGTATTATTAGAATTGCTAGCCATACTTCTAGTGAGGCCCTGTGCAAGAAATAATGTTTTTTTCATTCTTTCAGTTTCAGTCTAAATATATCTTTTTGATTTGATGATATTTTTAGATGTAAATATAGTTAGATTCTGTTTGATGATTGGCTCTGTAACTCTATATCTTTTGATTGAACAGATGAGGCTGTTAACATTGAAAATGTATACCTGAGTTATGTTGGATACTTACTATTATTACCTTGTTTATCTTTTGAGATATCATTTGCTTTACTTTTCCTGATTTTTTTGCTTTTGTATGTGCATTAATTTCAGTAATTTCTTCAGCGTTTTTAGGCGTGTATAATTTGTTGCTTCTGTGAACTTTTTTTTTTTTTTTGGTGGCAGTATCAGGTATTAAACTCAGGACCTTGTGCATGCCAGGCAAGCACTTATCCCACTGAACTATTTCCCTTGCCCCTACTTCTGTCAAGAATATTCTGCAATAATTTTTCTAGAGCTGCCTAAGCCCTCATATATTGTTTCAGATGGTCTAGTTCATCAAATATCTTTGTTTTTCATCCATTTGGAAGTGTATCTTTGCTGGATAAAGTAGTCTGCATTGAATAGTATTTGCTTCTAGGGATTTAAACGCTTCACTCTTAGAGCTCTGCTGATTTTATTTTTTCCCATTATAACACCTTTTTATAATTTTATTGCTTTTAATCTGAAATAACAATGAAACAGTTTCAAAACATGTTAGCAGGGCAGTAACAATAATTAATACTATGCAAATTGTTGTCTTCATAGTAGTTGCTCAGAGTAGAAGATGCAGGTATGATAATTTTCAAAACATTATTTGTGCACATATTTCCTCTCATTGAGCTGATATTAAAATTTTTTAGAATATACGCATTGTGTTTTAATTTCCTCCCTTTACTTTCCTCCCACTTAATTCTACTTCAACTGGATCCTTTTACTTCTTTTGAATGTGCTGAATTAAATGATCAAAGCGATGCTTTTACCAGATACAGTACAAAAGTCCCGTCAAGTGCTAAAGAAGAGGTTTTTATCTAGTACATTGGATGGAAAGTCTCCAATGTACATTCCAAGCTATTGTTTCCACCTCTTAATACACATGAGCTTCTTTTAAAGAACCCAGCAGCAAAACAGGATCAAATGAAATATCTGATTAGACAACAGCAATCCATGAAGAAGAGGGTTCTACATTTTACTGTAAGGGAAGTCAAACAGTATTCTATTATTTTAGTACATTACACTTACAAAACACAAGATTTACAGGTAATTGCTTTGCATTATTTAACTCAGTTTCTTTTCTTTTTGATTTTTATTACTTTTAATAAGAAATAGCCATGTGACAGTTTCAAAACATGGTAGTAGTACATTTGCAAAATTTGATACAATGGATATTATTACCCTCCTTTTAGTTATACAGAGCACAGGGTGTAGATATTATAATTTTTCTAATCATTAATGGCACAAATTTTTTTCTCATTGAACTAAGAGAAAGTAGATGTACACCTAATCGAATGTTTGAAAATTGCAGTAGGTTATTGATGAAAATGTCAATGTTGAAAGCTGTTGATTTAAGCCTTTTATAGCTCATCATTCTAGTTTAGTTTTCTATTTCATGTGTTGTGGTTAAACTTTTCTGCTTGGTGGTTTAAGGAAAGATTAAACAAGACATGTATAGCAAAACATGTAAGTTTTGTATCTCCCAAGGTCAGTGAAATTCCCTCAGGATTTACTTTACAACTATGTTCACTGCTTTGCACAACTGTTGTCAGTGTCAGCCATCTGGATGAGTCACGGCCATAACTTGACCAAGTGAGTCTCTGTGAAAGCCTGAAAGAATGTTTTCTCACTAGGTGACTCTCCTTTGGCACACTATATATCATCAATCCCTTTCTTCTATAACCCCATAATCTTGAACATAAAATTTGGGAAACCACTGAGTTATAGGATGTTGCAGCACAGGTTCTCTGATGTCCGGAATCCTCACTGACCTTGAAGGGCTAGGGCCAAAATTTTGAATATCCTGGTAGTCCTTTCTTTTCTCCAATTTTTGGTCTGTCACCTTACATTCTTAATGCTCCAGAAGAAAAGCTTAGTCATTCAATTACTCTATATTGTAGGTACTTGAGCATAACACCACTGTCTGAGTATCGAGCATCTTAGATTTAACTTGGAATTGATATGTTCTATCAATCACTGATATTCCAATAAACCTCTAAAGAATTTGATAAAATCAATTACACATTTTTACAAATTTACAAATATAAGTATATGCAAAATTCTAGCTGGTCAATGCTAAGACATTTTTCCTACTCTCTTACTCTCATTGAATACCCTTTTTTGTTTGCTTGTACATCAACCATTTACTTGAGAGAGAGTATAGCAGTAATTGAAATTACGTTAGAAACAGCACACATCTAAAACACTAGAATGACAGGCATTCCAAGCATAGTTTTACTGTTACACATTGCTATCTTCAGTGTCAGAAACATTTTGCACGCGCATAGAACCATTATCTAATTCATCCTGTGCATATAAAGTGCATGACTTTGGCCCTGCCATGCTTCCTATCTTTTCTGCTTGCAGTCACTACCTTGTTTAATCCTTAAGTCCTTGATTTCCATTCAGCTGCTTCTCAATTTTTATTTCTTCTTTGGAGTTCCTGCACTAGTGAGACTATAAGGTATTTACCCAGGTAGCTCTGGTTTATTTTGCTTATGAGTATACCTTAAAGATACATTCATTTATATATGAAGTCTTCTATATTATCATTTTTGTAGCTGTGTATTATTCCACTGTATAAAAATACCATATCTTATTCAATCATTCTTCAGCTATAGGGAATTTTTGTTATGTCCAAGCTTTGGCTATTACAAATTGTGTTTCTGTAAACATAGCTGCACAGGTATCACTATGGTATGATGTTTTCAGCTTTTCTGGGAAAATTTCCAGTAGGGGGATACCTAGCTGAATTAAATGAAATTTCCGGTTCTAGATTTTTAAGGAGTCTCCACACTGCTCTCCATAACGGTTGCACCAGTCTGCATTCACACCAGCAGTGGAGAAGGGTTCCTTTTACCCCACATCCTATCCAACATTTGTTGTTGCTTGATTTCTTTATGATAGCCATTCTTTCTGGGGTGAGATGGTATCTCAGTGTTATGTTAGTTTGCCATTTCTGAATGGCTCATGATGTGGAGCATTTCTACATGTCTTAGTAGGCCTGCTGAATTTCTTTCTCTGAGAAGTGTGTGTTCATCTCAGATGCCCATTTCTGGATTGGGTCTTTGAATTTTGTGACCCTAATGATTTTTTGTTCTTTATAAATTCTAGATAGAAGACCTTTGTCTGAATACTTAGTAGTCAAGCTCTTTTTAAAATTTGTGGGTTGTTTTTTCACTCTATTTGAGGTGCAAAACTCCTTAGCCAGAGGACCGAGTTGTTGACTATTTCAAGTGTTAAATGTCCACATTGATTTTTGTCCATTAACTTTTCGATTACCCCTATGTCTTCAAGCATTTCTCCCACTTCCTCTTCCAGGAAATTTAATATTTCTCTTTTAGTATTTAAATCTTTTTTCTAATTTGACTGTAGTTTCATGCATGGTGACAGACTGGGTCAAGTTTTAGTTTTCGGCATGTGGAGAGCCAGTTTTTCCAGCACCATTTGTTAAAGAGACTATCTTTCTTCCAGTAAGCGTGTTTGGCCCCTTTGTCAAAGAGAAGGTGCCTGCGTGTGTTTGTGGTTGCTTCTGTATCCTCTAGTCTATTCCATCGGTCCTCAGGTGTGTTTTTTACCAATATCATGTTGACTTGATTACTTCAGCTTTGTAGTATAACTTTAGGTCTGGAATTTTAATGCCTCCTGCCTTCTCTTTGTTGCCCAGTTTTATCTTTGAATTTCTAGGTATTTTTGGTTCCAAATAAATTTTAGAAATGACTTCTCCCCATCTGTGAGGTACGTTGATGGAATTTTGATAGAGATTGCATTAACTCTGTATAACAATTTACGAATATGGCTATATTCACAATGTTGGTTCTTCCCATCCAGGAGCATGGAATATCTTTCTATTTTCTGAAATCCTCTAGTATCTCTTTTTTCAGAGTACTGTAGTTTGCATTGCGAAGGTCTTTCACTTCTTTAGTTAGGTTAATTCCCAAGTATTTCATTTTGTTTGGGTCTGTTGTAAAAGGTATTATTTCTCTAATTTCTCTCTCAATATATTTGTAATTTGTGTAGAGGAATGCTGTTGACTTTTTTGAGTTGACTTTGTATCCTGCTACACTATTGAATTAGTATATTAATTTTAGTAACTTCTTGGTGTAGTGTTTTAGATCTTCCAAATAGATTATCATGTTATTTGCAAATAATAATTTACTTTTTTATCTATTCTTATTCCTGTCATTCTCTCTCTTCTCTAATGGCTGTAGCTAATAATTCCAGAGCTATATTAAACAGGAGTGGTGATAGAGGACATCCTTGCCTTCAATTAGATCTGAGAGTAAAAGACTTCAGTTTTTTCCAATTTAGAATTATGTGAACTGTTGGATTGTCATAGGTAGCCTCTGTCAGATTAAAGAAGAGACCCTCTTTTCAAATTTTCTGTAGAACTCTGAAGATGAATAAGTGTTGGACTTTGTCAAAAGCCTTTTCTGCTTCAATTGAGACGGTCATGTGATATTTGGTTCTGGTTCTGTTGATATATTGCATTACATTTATAAATTTGCATATATTGAATCATCCTTGAATCTTTGGGATGAATATTACCTGGTCATGATGTATAATTTTCTTGATAGTTGGATGCATTCTATTGGCAAGGATTTTACTGAGGATTTTTGCATCCATGTTCATGAGAGAAATTCGCCTGAAGTTCACGTTTTTAGTTACATCTCTCTCTGTTTTGGTATCAGTGAAATCCTTGCCCCCTGGAATGATTTTGCAAGAAATGTTTCCTTTTCAATTTCATCGAAGGTTTTGAAGAGTATTGGGATAATATGTTCTATAAATTTCTTGTAGCATTCAGTGGTGAATCCATCAGGTCCTGGACTTTTCTTTGTCGCTAGGCTGTTTATTACATTTTGTATTTCATTGACTGTTATTGGGCTGTTGAGAGATCTATGTCTTCCTGATTTACTTTAGGTAATTTGTACCTTTCTAGGAACCCATCCATATCATCTGTGTTTTCAATTCTGTGAGAGAAAACGTTCTGAAAGTAGCAATTAATGATCCTATGAATCTCTGCTGGGTCTGTAGTAATTTCACCCTTTTCATTCCTTATTTCTTGAATTTGAGTCCTTTCTTTCTTCTTTTTGATGAGGTGATCTAGGGGCTTATCAATTTTATTAAATCTTTCAAGAAATAAGCTTTTTAAGTCATTAAATCTTTGTATTGTTTTCTTTGTTTCAATTAAATTAATTTCTGCTCTAATATTTTTAATTTCTTTCCATCTTTGAGACTTTGATATCATTTGTTCTTCCTTTTCTAGCTCGTTTTGGTGTTACATAAGAGCATTTATTTGTTCCTGCTCTGTTTTCTTAATGTATGAGTTCAGAGTTATAATTTTCCCCGTGTGAACTAGTTTCATTGCATCTCATACATTCTGGTAGATTGTGTTTGAATTTTCATTTAATTGTGGACATTGTTTAATTTCTTCTTTAATTTTACCTGTAACTCACTGGTTGCTCAAAAGAGTGTTGTTTATTTTCCATGTAGTTCTGGGGTTCTTGTGGTTTCCTTTGTCATTTATTTCCAGTTTCATTGTTCTGCAGTCAGATAATATGCATGGGTAATTTCTGTTTTAATGTATATACTTAAGCATGATCTATGCACTACTATGTGGTCTATTTTGTAAAACTTCTGAAAAATGTGGATTCAGAAGTGCTTGGTTGAAATACTCTGTATGTGTTCTCCAAGTTTAGTTGTCCCAAGTTCTCCTTGAATTTTGCATCTTCTTTGCTAATTTTTCTGTTTGTTTGACCTATCTTTTCAAATAAGGGGCTGTTAAGGTCTCCTGCTAAGATGGTGGAATTGGATATTAGACTTTTCATGTCCATTATGATTTGTCTTATATAACTTAGTGCTCCCCTGTTGGGTGCATATACATTTATGAGTGTCACCTCTTTGTCTTGAATTTTTCCCCTAAGCAGTAGATAGTAGTCTTCTTTATTTTGTTTGATCAATGTTGGTTTGAAATTTAGCCTGTATGCAAACAGGACTGCTGCCCCTGTTTTTTTTTTTTGAGGTGCTTTGCCATGTGGTATTATTTTCCATCCTTTCAATTTTATCCTAGGAGCTTCTTTATGTGTTAAGTGAGTTTCTTATATGCAGCATATTGTTGGATTTTGATAACTTATCCAGTCCTTCAGTCTATTTCGCTTAGTTGGGGAATTGAGTCTATTTATGTTGAAGGTTAATATTGAAATATATTGACATATGTTTCACGTATCTTTTACTTACTACTGTTCACCTCGTTTCTCCTGTGTTTAATTGGTTGTCCTATTTGGTGGGATCTTTCTGTTCTCATTGGTGAAGTTTGATTGGCTTTGGTCACTCCCTAAAATATATTTTAGTAGTCTGTGTAGGGTTGGCTTTGACGCCATGAAACTCCTTAGTTGTTCTTTGTTATGCAAATATTTCACTTCTCCTTCCTACTTGAAAGACAGTTTTGCTCAATATAGCAGTCTGTGCTGAAAATTATTTTCATGGAGGACTTGAAGCACTCTGCTCCATGTTCTTCTTTCTTTTCTTTTTTCTTTCTTTCTTTTTTTTTTTTTTTTTTTTTTTTTTT
>PVJA010039880.1:0-18829 GCA_004027025.1 Myocastor coypus | reverse complement strand
ATTGGGGGGAGACTGGGGTTCAAACTAATGACCTTGCACTTGCCAGGCAGGCACTTGTGCCATGAAGCTAACTCCCCAGCCCCTAGTACCTTAAACTCTTTTTAAAAATGAAGCAAATATACAAACATAGTGTTCACAGACTTGAAATAACTACTTTAAAATATTTAAAGTAAGAAATAGACTAAACTGGGAGAACTGAGGAAACATGGATCTGAAAGGGAATACTCAGAGAATAGGAACTCATAAAGTTGGAAAAGTCAGGTTTTTAATATCTATCTCTAAACTTTGCATGTGTACCATCAAAACTGTTTAAAATAATGATTTTCAATTTGAGAAAAAGTAATTTTCAAAGTTTTTAATAAAAGAGATCATCACATAAGTTCTATAAACTGAACTAAAGTTGAATTGGTTTCCTAATATTATAGTAAGTTTTAGTAGGTTTATTCCAATCAACTTGGCTTAATGACAAATGTTACTTACTTGTAAAGGACTCACCAGAGTTAGAGGTAAGATTTATGGTAACAAAATAGAGTATAATAAGCTGATTATTTTCTGGAACAGCCAAGCTGACAAAGTAAGTGAAACTGTCAATGTCAGGCTGACAATGAGACAATTTGCTACATATATGCCTCTCTAGAATGTTCTTTTTCAAAAGATTTAATAATAAATAATTTTTAATAATAAATAATTTTTAATTAAAATTGATCTTCCTATTGCTTGTTTCCTGTTAATAATCATTTCTGGTATTGGATTCTGGCTCAAAATTTGTTTATGCTCATCACTTTCAAAGGCCTCTCATGACTTAAGTTCTATCATGGCTCTATCTTTCTAGTACATTCTGCTTTGCCAGAACAAGTCTATATAAGACTGATATTGGTCCAAATAAGTGACCTCTCAGTGATGTCCATGTTATGGTGCTGAGTGATGTCTTTGATATACTTCTGGGTTTTCCTGTTCCTTTGGTTTTGTAAAACACCATTCTTGTTATTTTACTGTAGTGTCAAGTGTTGGTAAGTTTCAATTCAATTCAATCAACTGTACTTATAAAAACAAGGCAAAATGTGAAACACAGAAAATTTTTTTATGTATTAGCAAGTAATTTGTATATTAATCACCATTTTCCTTTAAGTTACGAATATAAAAGAAATGTGAAATGAGTATAGATAAACATTTCTTTCACAAAACATACTGGGATTCGTCAATCAATAAATATTTTTACCAGAGTTTCTCTCCAGTATTTCTAACACCAGGAAAAACACTGATGGAGAAGAGGCAAAGATATTCACTGTGTATCTTGTAAAGGTATAGTTGGCAAATGTCTCCTAAAACATTTTAGTGTTTATTTCTAATGGCAACTACAAAAGATATTTTTGTGCATGTAAGTTACTACAAGTATGTATGTAATCATCTAGTGAAATCATCAGCAAATATATTATCTACTCAAGGAATTTTTTTCTTTTTTCTTTTTTTTTTTTTTTTTTTTTTTTTTTTTTGTGTGGGCCTGGGGTTCGAGCTCATGACCTTGCACTTGCCAAGCAGGCACTTGTGCCATGGAGCTATCTTCTCAGTCCCCTACTCAAGGAATTTTAATGGTAAATAAAGCACAGTATAAACATCCATCATATTTTCTTAAATTTTATATCCAAACTGTATATTACTATTTTTTGTGAATGACTACTACATGTTACAAAATTCTATTGTACCTTTCAGATTTTATTTACTGTCTCAGGTTCTTATACTAGTGAGACAATATCATGTTTATACATGCAGGTCTGATATACACATATACAATAGCTTGGATAATTATACTGCTGAATTCTAGTCTATTGAAAGGAACAGTTGATATTTAACTTTTTTTCTCCTTTTTAATTTCTTATAACTTTTTTGATCAATTTTGCATGCTTGTATTTGGAAACTTAACAACTAATTTGAAGACACCATTATGCAATAGAAAAATCAATGTTGAATTCCTACTTTGTGTTCAGTGAAATTCTGTATTGTTTTTGATTTTTTCTTTTACTAATTTTTATTCTCTTAAAAAATTAAGTTAGGTGTCTGGCTTGTGCACCTGCTGGGTAACAACCCTCAGCCTGCCTCTATCTGCTGGCTCCTCTCACCCAAGCCCCAGTTCAGAAACCATCCGAGATTCCCTCTGGCCTATGCACGGCTGCTGGGTAAGGAACCTCAGCCCGAGTCCATCCTCAGACTCCTCAATTCTGGAACTCCAACTTCAGCCACACACTCTATCCATGGGGCCTTGCAGAAGCCAGCAGCCTGAGCTCTGACTCAAAGCCAGGCACGTCTGGAGGGGAATAAGTTTGGTGGACCCAGACTAAATTCCCATAGGTGCTAATAGCATAACTTCATGAAAGTGCAGAGATCACTGCCATACAAAATGATAACGACAAGGAGTAAGATGCAATCTCAGGGCCTGAGCCCACCGAAATCAAATACAGGAAACACTACCATGGAAGAAAATGGGAATCATGCAGCCCAAACTGCTGCATTTGAGGTAGACAAACAAGTACGGAAATGTATAGAGTAACTCAGATGAGAGATAACATCTGGAATAAAAAAAGAAATGCATGAATTAATAGAATCTGAAGTGGAAGAACAATTGGAGAAATGTACAGAGGAAATCAGAACAGAAATAACATCTGAAGTAAAAAAAGATATCTCTAAATTAATAGCATCTAAAGTAGGGGGAAAATGCAGAAAGGTAAAGAGGAGAACAGAGCAGATATAATCTTTGAAATAGAGAGACAAATGATAACTATAATGAAATATTTTAGTAATATTAAACAAGAAATAAATAAAAAATTAGAGGGGAACAGAAAAATGATGGATTCCCTGATGGAGGAATATAAGAAAGAAATAGATCGCATGAAACAGTTTCAAAGAGACATGCAAGAAAACAAAAATCTCAATCACAATTTTATAAAACCACATGAATGAAAGGGAAGATAGAGTTTCAGATCTTGAAAACACAGTTGCAGCCAGTGAAAAAGTAAGAAAGGATTTCTTAAAAACAACTAGGATGCAGGAAAAAATAATTCAACATCTGCAAGATGATGCAAAAATGAACAATGTGAGATTAATAGGAATCAATGAGAAAGAAGGAGTCCATACAAATGCTATGAAAAGAACATGGGCAGAAGTAGTAGCAGGAAACTTCCCAAATATGCAAAAGCAATTGAATATTTAGATAACTGAAGTATACAGACCTCCAAATAACATCAACCAAACTAAAAACACACCCAGACATATAATAGTCAAGATAGCAGAAATTCAGCAAAAGAATAATATACTAAAAGTTACTAGAGAAACGAAACAGCTCACATTTAAAGGAAAACTGATTAGAATAATGGCAGACTTCTCTACACAAACCATGAAGTCAAGAAGAGCATGGAGCAGAGTGCTACAAGTCCTCCATGAAAAAAATTTCAGCTCAGACTGCTATACTCAGCCAAACTCTCCTTCAGGTATGAAGGAGAAGTGGAATACTTCCAGGACAAGGAACAACTAATGAATTTGATGACATCAAAGCCAACACTACACAGTATACTAACAAATATTTTAGAGAGGGACAAAAATCACCCAGATTCAATGAATGAGAATGGAAAGATCTCACCAAATAGGGTAACCCATTAAACATAGGAGAAAAAGTGGTAAACAGTAGTAAATAAAAGTAATGTCAATCATAAGGCAATGCATTTCAATTATAACCATCAATGAAAATGGACTCAATTCTTCAATTAAAATAAGTAGACTGGCAGAATGGATAAGGAAACAAAACCCAACAATATGCTGTATATAAGAAACACACCTAACTCATGAAGAAATTCATAGGCTAAAAGTTAAAGGATGGAAAACAACACTGCATGCTCCAGCACCTAAAAAAAAAGGAAGAGTAGCAATCCTGTTTGCAGACAGTCTAAACTTCAAACCAAGATTGGTCAGATGGAACAAATAAGTTCACTACATACTGGGCAGGGGAAAAATTCAGGATGAAGAGGTAACACTCATAAATATGTATGCACCCAACATGGGAGCAGCAAGTTATATAAGACAAACCTTAATGGATGAGAAATATCTAATATCCAATGCCATAATCTTAACAGGAGAACTTAACAGCCACCATCTGAAAAAGATAGGTCAAGCAGACAAAAAAATTAGCAAAGAAGTAGCATAACTGAAACAGAATTTTGAACAACTGGACTTAGAGGATATACACAGAGTGATCCAACGAACCACTTTAGAATACACATTTTTTTTCAGCTACACATGGGACATTTTCTAAAATAGAGCACATAACAGTCCACAGATCATGCTCAAGTATATGCAAGAAAGCAGAAATTATCCCTGCATATTATCTGACCACAGTGCAATGAAATTGGAAATAAATGACAAAAGAAACAATAGAACTCCAGAATTACATGGAAATTAAACAACACTCTTATCAGTAACCAGTGAGTTACAGATGAAATTAAATAAGAAATTAAGCAGTATCTACAATTTAATGAAAATTCAAACAACCTACTGGAATTTATGGGATGCAATGAAAGCAGTTCTTAGAGGGAAATTTACAGGTCTGAATTCACACATTAAGAAAACAGAACAGAAATAAAATACTCTAATGCAGCACCTAAACTGACTAGAAATGGAGGAGCAAATGAAATCCAAAGGCCAAAGAGGAAATTATAAAAAGAGTAGTGCAGAAATTAATTCAACTGAGACACAGAAAACAATACAAAGACTTAATGAATCAAAAATCTGGTTCTTTGAAAGATTAAACAAAATTGACAATCCCTTAGCCAACCTCATCAAAAAGAGGAAAGAAAAGACTCAAATTCAAATAATAAGGAATAAAAAGGGTGAAATGACTACAGACATAACAGAGATTCAGAGGATCATAAATAGCTACTTTGAGAATCTTACCTCTCATAGAATTGAAGACACAGATGAAATGGATAGATTCCTAGAAAAGTACAAATTACACAAACTCAATCAAGAAGATATAACAACTCTCAATAACCCAATAACAGCCAATGAAATATGAAATGGAATAAAAAGCCTACCAACAAGGAAGAGTCCAGGACCTGATGGATTTACCACTCAATTCTACAAGAAATTTATAGAAGATATAATCTCAATACTCCTCAAACTGTGCAACAAAATCGAAAAGGAAGCAATTTTTCCAAAATCATTTATAGAGGCAAGTATTACACTGATACCCAAAACAGAGAGAGATGCACCTAAAAAATAAAACTACAGGCCAACTTCTCTCATGAACATAGATGCCAAAATCCTCAATAAAATCCTCCCCACTAGAATACAACAAATCATTAAGAAGCTTATACACCATGACCACATAGGATTCATCCCAGGGATGAAAGGATGGTTCAATATATATAAATCTATAAACGCAATACACTATATCAATAGAGCCAAAACCAAAAATCACATGATTGTTTCAATTGATTCCAAAAAGGCTTTTGACAAAGTCCAACACTCATTCATGTTCAAAGTCCTACAGAAAATTGGAATAGCGGACCTCTACCTCAACCTGATAAAAGCCATCTGTGACAATCCAACAGCTAACATAATACTATATGGGGAAAAACTGAAGTCTTTTACTGTCAAATCTGTACAAGACAAGGGTGTCCCCTATCACTACTCTTATTCAAAATAGTTCTGAAATCATTAGCTACAGCCATTAGACAAGAAAGAGAAATAAAAGGAATAAGATTAGGTAAAGAAGAAGTAAAAGTATCACTACTTGGAGATGATATTATGATCTATTTGGAAGACCCAAAAAACTCCACCGAGAACCTACAAGAATTAATATGCAAATTCAGTAGCACAGTAGGCTACAAAGTGAACACAAAAAAGTCAATAGCATTCCTCTACACAGATAACAAACACACTGAGAGAGAAATTAGAGAAACAGTATCTTTTATGAGAGCACCAAAGAAAATAAAATACTTAGGTATTATCCTAACTAATGAAGTAAAAGACCTTTTCAAAGAAAACCACAGTACCCTGAAAAAAGAGATCCTAGAAGATTTCAGAGCTGAACAGACCTTTTCTTCCTGCATTTTGGGTCTGGGGTATCTGTCCCCACAACAAGGGAACAGTAACTGAGATACTAAGAAAGTAGAAGCAAAATAAAAACATATTTAAAGATTATTTTTTCACTTTATTCATACAACACTACAAATGAAAAACATATTAAATGTACTCATTATAGCTTTCCCAGAGAATAAAATAAGTGAAACTCTAGATAAATTGTGATTCTGAGCCTGACAGGTAAACATGTACTGAGACTATTGCCTATTGTTAGGTTATTTTCAGAACTAAAACAAGAATTTTCCTGGCTGCCTGAAATTGAGCTAATTCTTATTATGTATAATTTATGTTATTAAATAGTAACACTATTTTAAAATAACCTCCTTTGCCACCCTTTACACTAACACAAGTCATCTGTATTTAACAGAGCAGTAGATAAAAATGTTTTTTTTTTTTCAGGTTTGCATAAAGCATATACAGAAAAAGATACTATTCTAGGTCAAAACTGTAATGAATTCCAAGCAGCTTAAACTGTAGAAACTAAATACCTAAGTGTCAAGTACTTCTGAAAATTATAATCAAAATATAAGCCCCTAACCAATGGGGAAAAATGTTCATTGATAAGAGCTATATAAAACTAGATGGCAATAATATAAATATGCATGTTTAAAATAAAAAATATTTTTATTATAAATAAAGTATACTAAAATGTGAGAAGTGCTCAGGGTGGTCAAAGGATTCAGTGATTTTAAGTGCCTTATATGATTTCAAGTTACAACCTGAAAGCCACAGCCTTAGATGTTCCCAACTCCTTCCTAATACGTATCATGAAAGGGTTTCAGAGGTATAGAGATTCCAACTCTCAAAGCTGAGAAGGTGCAGAGGTGCACCACAGGTGGAGCCTGAGTCCTCAGAAAGACCAGGAGGGAGCAGAACAGACATAGTCAGGCACTGCAGGCATACAAATCAATCTTTATTAGAATTTTAAGATGTTTCGGGTTTCTGACCCAGTAGTTCTATTTTGGAAATTATACTTCTATGAAATGCCTCCAAATGTATACAAATTTTTATAGAAAGAAACCCAGTTTTCAATACCACATATAACAACAAAAACCCAGGAACAGGCTGGATAAAAGGCTAAGTAGATCATAGCATATTCAGAGGATACAATTTTAGAAAGCCTTTTAAATGCCTATGAACTTGGAGTAATACGTACATTATTAGCATATTAGAAAGACTTCACAAAGTTTCATATGAAGCCTTATAATAATGCATAACACAAACTACACAAGCTCACACATATTCTTCACAGAATATATATATATATATATATATATATATATATATTCTATAAATTATACAAAATAAAATATGTTAAACATGCATATAGTGAAGGGAATAATTCTTTTGGGCAAAGAGTGCTAAAAATAAAGACTGAGAGCCAAATGTCAAGGCGGCCTGGCATCTCTGTCTCAGTCTTTCACACTCTCCCTCCTCCCTTTCAGGTCTTCCTCATCTGTTGCATTTCATTAAGCATGGCTCTGTCCTGGAGGCCTTCCCATATCTAGCCTCTTGCAGGTCCAGCCAGCTCTGTGCTATTATAGCATCATGCAATTCCTTTCTGCCAACTTATTCAAATAACAGTTATCTTGCTCTGTATAAATAAATGGAGAAGCAGAATTAAAAATGCACAATATAAACACTCCTGTAGGTGTTATGAATTCTATTTCCAGATCAAATCGGATCATCAAAAGTCCTCATATATGTATTATACAAATTTAACCTTATGTAAAATCCAATTCATCAAGATACATCTTAATATCATGTACTGGACCCTCACAGAAATCTCTCATGGATGAAATTTGCTACATTATTTTGTGTAAGAAGTAAAAATATAGATATGGTGTGTTGCATGTATTTAAAATGATATATGACCCATTTCTCTGACAATTCACTGTAAAGAAAGCTTTAATTCCCTATAGGAGCACGCTTCTTTTGTGACAAAGGGAAGTATAAAATGCTTTCCATTCAGCATCAGATACCAAGAAGCTCAGCATTAAATTTGAGCATCAATCAATGAATATTCTGACCATTCTAAATGACAAAGTTGATTCTTCTATTCTTCAGCCTAGACTTTTTACTTTAACTGTATTTTATTTCATTATTATTTGTCCTATTTTATTTCTCATCACTCCAATTTGATTTCAAAGTCTTATAATTTAATGTATATGTATTTCATTGTGAATCAGTTGAAATGGGTAGGGGAATTTCTTTATATATAAAGAAATATATAAGTACTATGTTTGAGACAATCACTTTATCTTCACAATGTACATATTTTTAAAAGAGAGGTAAAATCATTATAGGGAATGAAAAATTCAGAATGGAAAACTGTACTTGAAATATATGTATTTGACTAATGCCACATATTATTTAAAATAGAATATGAAAAAGTACCACACATAAATATGCCAAATCTAGCTAAGATGGAAAGCTAAAATGTGGCAAAAATACTTTATTGGAGAGCATATTCAAATATGTTTATTATATGAACTACTGAAAATTAATATTACTGCAAATTTAGCAAATATATAAAATGTTTTAAACTTCATTAATTACAATAAGAACTCATATCATATCCACAAGGAAGTAATGTTATATACTCATTGGAGTACTTAAAATACCGAAAAAGGAAAATAATATTGATGGGATGACAGAGTAAGTAGCACTCTCATATAAAACTAGATAAAATTTGAATTCGAAAAATCAATTTTGATATACTTAATAAGAGCCTTTTATATGCATAACTTGGGGCCTTGCAATTCTATTTCAGATATATATTCTCAGACATTTATATGTATGCCCTCAGAACACTATTTATAACAGTCCTAAATCAGAAACCACACAAATACTCATCAGGGACAACAGATAAACATATTGTAGCATATTCACAAAAATACAGTTCAGAAATAATATAAAGGGTTATTCACATCTACAATTATATGCAATAATGTGGGCACACTGCATAAACATCATTTTGATGAAGAAAACAAGATAAAAAATAACTACAGTTGTAGTTAGAAAGCAAGATAAAGTGGGCTGGAGGATTTGAATAGGGAGAGGTTCTATTGTGTTGGTATCTCCTGATTAGGGTGTTGGCGACACAAGCTTAACTTAACTACAATGATTCACTTAATATATAAGAATTTTATGTATCTATACAATGCATCAGCTAAAGTGTTAAAAATGTTTTCAAGGAAGGACTATTCTCAATTAGAAGAAAAACAAAAACAAGTGAACTCTAGGTTCCTTTCACTATTGTGGTATTTAGTAAGGGTTTGTAATAATATAAAAATGTCCTGGATGTACACTGCAAGTAGAAAACGCAGTCTGCCTGCCTTGTCATAGGATTGGCTATATATTAAAGCATTGGCATGTGACATTAATTATCAATTTGCTACTTTAATAAAGGTATAACACCTATAAATAATTTAATTTCAATAGAATTCTTTAAATATAAAGAAGCATATAACTCTCTGGCTATTTGGGAAAACAGAATTCCTGTTTAACTTCCTAAATCAAAACGATATAAAGTGAAGCAACGCTTTTACCATAAACACTGAAATTATAAGAGTAGGGAAATAAAGATTAAATTTTTCCTCATTAAAAAAAAGGGCAAAGAGTCAAATGAGTCTAACTTCTTACAATGAAAACATGTATCTTTTATAAATCAATGAAACTGTTGTATAGACAATCTACAAATTATTTTCATTTTGATATTTAATACTTCTACATCATCTGCGTTTATCATCCAAGGTGCTATTTAATTATACTATAACATAAGTCATTCAATAATTTATTTGACAGAAAAAACAGCACATGGTAAGTTCTAGAAATTTTTCCTGAGCTACAGCTGCTACAGTTAAATTCCCAAACTTCAAGAAGTTTACTTTCTAGAAGAAAACACAAGTTCAACTAAATTTATACCACAAGTAAAAATATCAAAGAATGATGCTTATCCTGGAGCATGAGTGGTGGGGATTATTAAGAGGCTGAAATTTTAATAGGATGTTAGGGTAGGATGCTCTGAAAAATAGTGTTTTTAAACAAACATTTGAAGCATCAAGAAATGGTGAGGCATGGCTTTCAGGCTGGGGGACTGGAGGGTTATATCAGAGGTGGCCATGGAACATAATATGGAACATCAAGGAAGACACTGTTGGTGGTATTGAACATGTGATGGAGAAAGTTCTAATAATGCATGTCTAAAAACAATAGCCAAGGGCCCAGCATGATGGCTCAGTGGTCTAAAGAACCTACTTAGGCAAGTTTAAGTAATCACAGGGACCGAGGCTCATTCCCCCACACCACATGCTGCATCAGCCCCACCCCTGGGCAGGCTGAGCCAGCCATAATATATATAAAAGTAAGAAATAAAAAATAAAAACAAATGTTGGAGAGGCTATGTGTAAGAAGAAAGACTTCTCCACTGTTGGTGGGAATGCAGACTGATGAACCATTATGGAAAGCAATGTGGAGACTCCTTAAAAAACTAGAACTGGAAATCCCATTTAATGCAGTTATCCCACCACTGGGAATTTTCCTAGAATTGAAAACATCATATCATAGTGACATCTGTGCACCTGTGTTCATAGCAGCACAATTTGTGATAACCAAATCTTGGAAACAGCCAAAATGCTCATCATCTGAAGAATGGTAGAAAAAGATGTGGTATTTTCATACAATGGAATATTATTCAGCCATAAAGAATGATCAACTAGAACTTCATATATAAGTGGATGTGTCTTGAACATATACTCACAAGTGAAATAAACTAGACCTACATGTGTAAATATCACATAGTTTCGCTAGTGTAAGAACTCAAAAGAAGAAATAAAAATGGAAAGGCATAACACAGTTGAATGGAAACCAAGGACTTAAGCATTAAACAACGCAGTGACTGGAAACAGAAAAGATAGGAAACATGGCAGGAGCAAAACCATGCACTTATATACAGGATGTATTAGGTAAAGGTCCTAAGAAGCACCAAAACATTTTCCACACTGAGGATAGCAGTGGATAACACTAAAGTTATGCTTGAAATGCTGTCATTCTTGTCTTTTAGATTTGTGCTGCTTCTAATGTAATTTCAGTTACTGCTATACTCTCTCTCAAGTAAATGACTGGTTTATAAGAAAACAAAAAAGGGTATTAAATGACAGTAAGACACTAGGAGAAACGCTGTAGGGTTGGACCAGCTACAATTTTATATATACTTAGATTTCTAAATGTCTATATAAAAATGAACCCCCCCCCAAAAAAAACAGTACCTACATCACTTCCGGTTTGCAGGACTGTAAGAATTAGAATTTTTGAGTGAAAGGAGCCATGTGAGGGTTTGAATAAAGGAATGCCATGATCTGGCAGAGCTTGGATCTTTTGGGTGCTAAATTGGCATGAGTGGTTAAAAATTTCAAAGTATAAGTGAGTTATTGCAACCAAAAAGAGGCGGGGGATAAGAAGAAAGGGTCACATTGCTTTTCTTCATTCACTAAATGTTTACTAAGTACACTGTTGGTTCCAGCTAAAATACAAATTTGAATCAGAAGTACATTTTTGTCCTCTTTAGAAGGAAAAAAATTATAAACAGAAGTAAACATAATATAAAATAGAGAACAGCGACAAAAACTTGGGTTTCAGGGAGGCAGAATTAAGGAAGTCTTCTCAAAGTAGCTGGTGTTTTGCTGGACACACAAATGTAAGATTCTTCACAGCATGTGTTCTGTCTCTTACTGTTAAATTAGTAGTTAGAATAGTACTTGGGCCAGGCGTAGTGGTGCATGCCTGTGATCCCAGCACTTGGGAGGCTGAGACAGGAGGATCAGTGTGAGTTCAGGACCAGCCTATGCTACAAAAGTGACTCCAGGCCATCCTGGACTGCATAATGAGACGCTGTCTCAAAAAGAAAAAAAAAAAAAAAAAAAAAAAAAAAAAAAAAAAAAAAAAAAAAGAAAGAAAGAAAGAAAGAAAAGAAAAAAAAGGAATGTTATTTACTTGGCACATGGCCAATGATCAGTAAATATTTGCTACTTCATGATAGAATAAATGTGTATATACAAATAAAAATGTCATTCAAATAGAGGATACTAAGAAAATAATTAACAGTAAGATTTATTAGTTTGTTTCCTGGGTTTAGGTGGGCCAAAGAAAATGAGAACAGTAGAAGATAAAATTAAAAACACAGACTAGATTAGATTATAGAAGGTTTTGTTGACACCATGGCAGAATTATTATTTTTTATGAGTTGGAGAGTTTAAAAAACTTTCAGTAGTGATGACTGGAACTTTGTACTGAAAAATGAATGCAACAATGTTGATTATAGGTTTGTGAGTAGAGTCTCCAGATTTGTTTGGATATTATACAAAGCTAGAAAAAAAGTAATAAGGTTCTCATATTATTGTCACATGGTTCCTTTCCCTAGATTGCATAAATATTTGCAAGCCTAATCATAAGTTTGTACTTATTTGTACTAGAATTCTTTTACTTTTCCTCATCTTTTCTTTACTTAACATACAGCAAATTTAGCATTGTTGGCAGGCACTTCTGATTATTCCCAATGCCCCTACTTCCCCTTACTACAATAATAAAACACTCCACTCTAACTAGACACAGAACTGTTAGTTACAGACTACATTCCTGGCTGTTCTGGGAACTGGTTGTGGCCATAAGTTTTGGCAATGGATTTAAGCAGAAGTGATAAGGGAAACTTCTGGAATATACCTTCAGAATGAGCTGCTTCTCTCTCTCTCCCTCCCTCCCTCCCTCCCTTCCTCCCTCCCTCCTTCTTTCCTCTCCTTTTCTTTCCCCTCCCTTCCCTCCAGCTCCCCTGTTCCCCCTCTTTTTTTATTTTATTTTATTTTATTTTTGGTACCAGTACTCAAACTCAGGCAGGCACTTATGCCACTGATCTATCTTAGCTCCTTCTCTCAGGATACTGATTTCTCTCTCTCCCTGCCTGAAGTAGATATTAGAGATATGCTCTCTTGGAACTACATAGCTTCATTATTCCTTTCCTCATAAGACAGTTATGGGGGTTTAGGAGTTGCCTCTAGGGTCTATCAGAGGAAAATGAGTGAAAACCTCAAATTATGTATTGCCTTTCATTCTGTATAGGAAAACATTGTAACAACATGAATTTAAATATTATTCACTATTTCCAGGCTTTTCTTGATTACTTATTTGCATACAAAGGCAACAAAGTTTTATAGAAATGAACTATGTCTAAAGAACACTTATAGGGCCTGGTGGGATGGCTCAGTGGTCTAAAGCGCCTGCTTGGGGAAGCTTGGGCGGCTTCAGGGACTGCGGACCATGCTGCGCCAGCCCTGCCCTTGGGGCAGGCTAAGCCAGCCCTAAAAATGAGTGAATAAACAAAAAAAAAAAAAAAAAAAAAGAACACTTATAGTTGGGATTTCAAAAACTACCTGTTTATATTCATCATTACTTTGCAAATATATTTTGTGTTCTTGTATACATTGTTGCTTAAATAAGAATTTCTACTTTCACAGTTTATCTGACAAAAACTGTTGACAAACAAGTTTATTTGTATCCCTACAGTACTGTCAATGAAATATCTTGAATTTTTATATATATTAGGGCATATTTCTATATGATTTAAATAAACAGTTTTGGAGTGATAGCTTATCTAATTAGCTAGGTTTTGAAAGAGGCAAGTAAAAGTGAGTCCTAACCCTGGAAAAAATATATGAGAGAGCTTTAATTTGGATTTATAATTTACAAATCTAGAAATCGACATTACATGTTCTGTATAGAAATACATATTCAGCAAGGTCCCGAATTTGAACCCTGGTCCCCCCCCCAAAAAAGAAAGAAATACATCTTAAGAAAGACAGGGATAGTTTTACTGTATATAATGGTGCAAGTCTACACTGCTTAAAAAAAAAAAACAAAACAACAACAACAACAACAACAAAAAAACAGGGAAATATAAACATTAGAAACGAAAAATCAACTTTTTGCTTTTTGTACCATTTCAGTTATTTGTATAAATAATACTTTCTTTTATCAAGGCTTTTTGTTGTTATAGTAGGCTTACTCTGGTGCTCTAAGGACAGGGCCTTTGTTTTGCTGAGCTCAAATCCTTAAGATTGTGCTTAGCAAGTAGTAGACAAAAAAATGAAATAAACTTTCTCACAAAATAGAAGAATAATGTTAGATCTAAGAATTACTATTGTTTCTTAGTGAAGAGAAAAATCTAACCTGTCCTGTTTTGAAGACTTCAGTGGAAAGACAATTATTGCTATTAAAAGATTTTTCATTCAAATAGGGAAAGAGCAAGTAAATTACCTTAAGTAAAATGTTTTTGAAAGGTTGCTTCTTAATCAATATCTTGAGTCTTATT
Source organism: Myocastor coypus (assembly GCA_004027025.1). Classification (NCBI taxonomy): domain Eukaryota; kingdom Metazoa; phylum Chordata; class Mammalia; order Rodentia; family Myocastoridae; genus Myocastor; species Myocastor coypus. Next base: position 4,338 of record PVJA010039880.1, on the reverse strand, counting down.
ATCATATTTATTAGAATAGTCAAATACTTGATTTGGAAGTGGTATCACTTTGAGTAAGGCAATGGAAACATGACAGAAGAATGCAGAACCATTGAGATGAGAAAAAAGAAAATATGACTTTTCGCATATTTATGATGTTAAAGTACATCTTTGAAAAATCACCAAAATTATAATCATAAATGTTATGTATGTAAGTATTGATTAGATCTAATAATTACATTATTCTATATTGCTGATAAATGACTTGGTTTGATTTCTAGGAGAACTTAGTCACATGAAATTCTATGAGAAAGGCTGCTGTTACCATAAGCAGGAATTTTTAGTCTATTTGTAGGTATTTTAAGTAGTTTGACATCAAACTTTCTCATTTATTTTGGTACTGTGGACTTAATTCAGCACCTTGTGCTTGCTAGGCAGATGCTTATACCACTGAGCTATCATTCCAGCCCCGTATTTTAAGTTCTGTAAATTAACAACACATGCAAAATACATGTAGCAAATTCTGTCCTAGGTCATTTTCATTCACAGATGTTTTTAAGAATATGGGTTTAGGAAGAGAGTATTATTAGATTTGAAATCTGTAAATTAAAAATAATACTGTGCTGGAAAAGAACACTATTCATAGCACATAATAAATTGCCAAATAATAAGTCAAATTATCCTAAGGTGTACATTACACAAATTTGAAGGCTGCATTTATTATTTCAGGTCTCATTCCCAGACAGGTGCCAATGCAGTAACAACATCTGGTTTGGTGTATCAAATTCAAAGCTATTTAATAAATAATAATGTTTAAAATATATCATGCATATAGCCATTTGTTGTGAATTTTTTTTTCTTCTACTGGCATTGAGAATATTTTGTGTTTGTCATCTAAATAATGGACTCTGAGTTGTCTAGAGATTTAGGTCTAGAAATACTAGAGCTAAAGTTTAGATTGTTTGAAATATATTTTAAAGCCTTTCAGGAAATGGGTGGCACGTTGTTTTGTTTAGCACACTAACAGGCTGAAAGCCTTTTATAAAAATGTTATGGAAATTCTGAGGCATTCTAAAATATCCTAGTAGAATAAACTTAATGTTGTAGATTATTTAATGAGTTTGTGGCCATTTCTTTTTTAGTTAATTTGTTAATTTACGCAAGAAGTTGCTAAGAACTCATAGTTCTGTAAGACTTTTGCTGGACAGTTTGGGCATTAGTAAGGAAAGATGATCATTTTTTCTCATATAAATACATTAAGACTATTCTAGAAACCATAGTTTATCAGGAAAATGGTTATAAATGGGTACGGTACATCTCTTGCCCAAGTGGCTTTCTAATTTAACCTGACCATACACGTTTGTTAGTGGCCAATAGGCATGGCCACTTTTGGTAAATACTACCCAGGACATGGGCTTGGAATTCATCCTCGAACTGGTCAACTCTACAGTTTCGTGTCCCCTGAGTTGGAGCAAACGCTTTCAATTGAAGATCACTTACGACTGAATTTTTCATCATAGCTTTGACTGTGAAGCCCTCAGAAACCAAGGAGTGAGGCTGGTGCACGGGGAGTGGCTGTTGTGCCAGCAGTTTGGTCCTCTTCGGCATCTTGTCTGGGCATTTGTTTAAGCCGAGGGTCTCTTTTTCTGCCACCATCTTCCTAGACAATGCCTTGTTCTTATAAAAAGTGTAATAAAACAATTCAGTGGGTTTTACGAATGTGAGCAGGAGGTCGGGAAAAAAATGTACAACAGCTCCTTACTGGTAGCAATTCGACCTCTCCTAGTGCCCAGGTTGATCCAGATGCTCGGCAGCTCCTAGGTGAAGGGTTTGAGGAGAGGAAGAGCGAGAGGAGGGGGGACCGTCTCTAGAGCTGTTACACTCCCAAACCTCCCGGTTGCTAAGCGATTCGTCAACACAGCAGGTCAGTAGTCCCGCCCCCCATGACGTGCGTTTCCTGGTCTTTAAGCCGGAAAAGGCGGGGGGGGGGGGGGGGAAACTACGGACCAAAACTACGACTCCCAACAGACCACGGGATGCGGGCCGTTTGCGCGTGCGCATTACGTATCCGGGCGTGAGGGCGGGGAGGGCAAATGTTTTAACCCGCGAGCACGGCAGGTGGGACGCTCATGCGGGCGTCGATGAGTGCCTAAAGCCCCTTCTGGCCCAGCATCCGCCACTTTCCCAGTGACCATGATAGGTACGTGAGTGCCTGCCAGGTACAACCTCTGCGCCGCCCCGGGTCCAGGTGTGGCCGACGACTGGGACCTTCGAGTGCCGGCGGGTGCCCTCTGTCAGTGACAGGGCAAAAGTGTTCGCGCTGTCCTGACCCGCCGCTGGGCTCCCTCCGCGGTTTGCCCCGGCGCCGCGTCTCTGGCATCATGGTTTGCCCAGGAGCCCAAGTGTGTGTTTTCAGCTGCCACCATCCCCGCCTGTAGCTTGACGGGGCTTCTACAGAAGACAACTTCTCTAGGGATTCTAGGGTGTCCCCAGTGCGCTCCCTGGCTCCCGCGAGGGACAGACTGGGTTTCGCCGCGCCGCCCCCTCATCCTTACACGCCGTCTGTCAGAACCCTTAAACAATGTGCGTACAGCTAGGGTCCATTCCTCGTCCAGGCTTCTCCCTCAAGTTTTCGAAGGAAGCCTGGTCGGCAGTCATAAGGAAAGATCCGGACCCTGTGTCTGTAGGACTCTTTAAGGAAACGGTGGAAACATTAAACTCTAGGGGAAGGTACCTGATGATAAGTGTTGGTGTCCAAAGAAATTTCTCCAGATTTTAATTTCTTTCTCCTTCGTACCTCTGCCTTTAAATCCCTCAGTGAAGATCACATATAAAATGAGAAACAACGAATAATAGCAATGATTAAATTTCTTGTCTTTTGTACCTATATGCAGTTTTCTGAATAAAACTTTGTACGTGGTTTATTAGTGCTGCTAAAACTGCAGTGGAAGATTAGAAACAGTCCATTCTTTTGGGGTTGGTACCAGAAATTACATTGATAGAGAGTGAGCAGTATGTTTAGAACACGTTGCTATTCTTAGTTTCATTATTGCTCCAGTTTATGTTTGTGAATCATATAAACTTTTTAGGCATAAGATACACTTGTAAACAAATCTGAACTGAGTATTTGAACCAAATAGAAGAGATTTTTCAGTCTCTAATGTATATATAGGAAAATAGGAGTTCATATCTTAGTTTGATAACGTTTTAATTCAACTTAATCAAATACCGAGATAGTTTATTTATTTATTTATTTTAGAACGTATTTGGTTGTTGGAGGGTCTCACTATGCAGCTTGGACTTGCCATCCTCCTGCTTTGAGCCTCCCTAGTGATGGGATTACAGGCATATGCCACTACACTCAAACTCTGGCCTGCTCAGCCTGCCCCAGGGGCAGGGTGGGCACAGTACAGGATTGAAACATGGTCCCTGGGTTTGCCCAGGCTTGTCCAAGTGGGTTCTTTAGTCTGCTGAGCTATCTCAATGGCCCCCAACTACAGAAATACTTTTAAGAGAAACAAATTTATTTTAATGCTATATAAGATATGAATTTAAGATATAGAAATTATCATTTATAAATTATTATCTAATGCATACATTAATAACATTTTGATGAAATACATTTAGGTGGCTCTTAGTTTTATTTAGAAATCTACTTCCAACAAGGGAGAAATATATTTAGATTATGATGAGACAAATCAATTACTGGCAATAGTATGGAGTGAAGTGAGTTTTAAAATATAACCATATAAAATCCATGCTTCCTCAAGATCAGTACTTTGTGTATAAAAACCCTGTGAACAGAGCAGAGTACGTTGTCTCATTCAAGTATTGTATTTTCCTTGCCTAATTCTGTTATGGGCTACTTGTCCTTACAAATCCGAATTGCAAGATTTGGGTGTAGATATATTGAACTGTGCTCAGAGGTGAATGTGCAAACAGTTAGAAGGATGCCCTCCAGTAAGGAGTTTTGTGTTTTGGTGACTACATTTTGAAAGCATGAAAGAAAGACATTACAGTTTTACTCAGTGATTAGTTGGTAATCAAACTATACAGGCATGTTTATGTAGAGATTGTTTCTCTCCTAAGGATAGGAAGGGATGGTATGGAGTTGATCCCTTTCATGCCTACACTCTCCCTAATTGTTGTACCTTCTTTAATGCAAATTGTACTCTTTTACTTTCATCTAAATATTGGCTTTTGCCGGGCGTGGTGGCTCACGCCTGTAATCCCAGCACTTGGGAGGCTGAGGCAGGAGGATCGCTGCGAGTTCGAGACCAGCCTGGGCTACAAAAGTGAGCTCAAAGCCAGCCTGAACTGCACAGTGAGACCCTGTCTCAAAAAGCCAAAAAAAAAAAA
>PVJA010039879.1:0-18857 GCA_004027025.1 Myocastor coypus | reverse complement strand
AGAAATGGGAACAGGACCTCTGAGTGAGTGACGTAGCTTACATTTAGCAAAATTTATCCCAGATGGTTTTCTAACTTGTACGATTCCTTACAGAATTGTAGCCCACGAATAGCTTCTATATATGTTTTCTCATTAAACTTTGTTTTAATGGGTCTCTAAATTCTGTGACAGATTTTTGGTCAAGTTGTTTCCATTAAAAAGGATTGATTTTAAAAACGAATAACTTAAAAACTGCCGCACCAAAAAATGGTCCACAAAACATTCTCCTTTCCTTCTGAAGGTTTCATGATACATTGTTGTCATTTTGTTTAAGTTTTATGTTTAAAACTCTGTGGCATGAAGATGAACAACCCAGAAAATGTTTGACATATCCCAAAGAAGAATTTCAATAATGGTATATAAGAATGTGAACTAGTGCTCCATGTCATGAATAATTTAGGAAATGGAAAAGAAAAGCACGCTGGGATGGCTATTGAAAGAAAACAAGAATGAGAAATAAAAAGTGTTAGGAAGAAGGTGAAATAAATGGAGCCCCTATACACTGTTGATAGGACTAAAGTGGTGCAACCATTGAAGAAAATAATCTGACGCCATCTCAAAAAGAGAAACAGAATTATCCTATGACCCAGCCATTCCACTTCTAGGTCTATACCCAACGCAAGTGAATTGAACACAGTTGCTCAAACAAAACTTGCTCGAGCCTGTCCCTAATAGCACTATTCACAGAAGCCAAAAGACGGAAGCATTCTAGTAGCCATCTGACTGATGCAAAAAAGGACAAACTATGATACATCCATATTAAGAAATATGATTTGGTCATCAAAGGAAAGGAAGTGCTCCTATGTGTTGAGCCACTAAACAGCCCTGAAAGAAGCACACTCACAAAGAACCCAGACACAAGAGGCTGAATGTTGCATGATTTAATTTACATGAGATACACGGGATAGACAAATTCAAAGAAACGCAGAGCAGGGTAATAAGCAGTTGCTGGGGAATAAAGAAAAGGCGAGTAGTCACTCGGGGAGCATGGTGTTCCCTTTTTGGTGAAGAAAATGTTCTGAAATCACATAATGACAATGACCACACAATGTTGTAAATGTGCAAAATATCACTTAATAGTTTCTGTGGTTTGTGTCTAGTTGTCCCCTCAAAGTCTCATGCAGTCTGGGGAAGGGACTTCTAGAGTTTGAGACTAACTCATAATCCACTGGGATTATGGATCTTAGTACTGCTGGGACTATGGGTGCGTTACCTTCCCCCACCTGGGGTGATAGCCTGAATGTATTATAAGAGAGACAGAGAGACAGACTCTCTGTTTCCCTGGTTGGTTGGCTGCCTCTGCTCCATTTGTTGCTGCCCTGTCACCATGAACTGGATGTCTCTATCCTGTGTCACTCTGCTTTGGAGCCAGCTGAATATGGACGCAAACCTCCAGTAACTGTAAGCTAAATAAACCTTTCCTTCTTTCATTTTGGGTGTTGGGTTTGTCTCAGCACTGAGAGAAGAGTAACTGAGACAACAGCACAGTTCACAGTGGTGAGTCCTGTGTTATGAACACATGCACACACACATGCAGATGCGCACCGCCATGGCAGCTCTAGAAATGATACACAAGCTGAGAAAAGCATGAAAGATGGCCCCGTGTTTGGAAGAGCACGGTGTTCACCTAGCCTGGGTATTTTGGACAACTGGCTACAAGTGACTGAAGGAGATTAAGGGGGCAATAAGGAAGCCTCCCCACCCCTACATCGCCACCCATGTGAAGTCACCTAATAGAAGCAGCCAGTTTTCCCAATGTAATTACTATGGGATGCTTTCCTTAGAGCATGTGCTGTGAGGATGAAAGCGCCCTTCTGGAGCTGACAGTTCCTGCTCTCCACTCCAGCTTCTCTGAAGGAGCATTGCCTACAGCTTCTGCCCCTGCTTCTCCCAAGTTTCTCCTCTGCAGTGTACAGACTGCTCGGGGTGCTCTCCATGCCACTGGGGATCTTCGCTGTACTGTTCTCTGGCAGGGATCCCAGTGCTCCCTGCAGTGAGCAGCTCCTCCCCATACACCACAGCCCACTCCATTTTATGCCCTACTCTGCAGTAGTGTCCCTCTGTCTGAGGACAATATTCAAATCTTCCAGCATATTCCAGATCTAAGTTTTAAAACGTGGTAATGGAAGGAACCAGATTTCTCAGAACGAAGGGCTTAGAATTGTATACAGCTTAAGAATCATGAACTCACAGAGATATTTGCAAAATGCTCTGGGAGAGAAATAAATGTTAAGAAACATATAAGACAGCTTTCTGAAGTTTCACTCCATGATGAGGAATAGAAAAACATTAATTATATCAAAACAGGTGTGTAATAGAGGAAAATATAAGAGCTATGTGAATTTTTAGGTCTATATGAGGTTTAAAAGACATTTCCCTTTAACCTCCAGGCTCTGAAGAGACTGCTTCATTCCCCTCTGCCTTAGGGGCACACGACAAGCCTGCAACAGACCTCACAGCTGCAGAATGGGGAGACTGGGCTTGTTGGTAGAAAAGCATGAGCACCCTATCAGTGACATGGTGGGGTTGCGACCTCAGTGCGGAAGTGTAGTGTGCTATGGAAGTAATATTGAAATTTTTTACATATGTAATTCATCCCATATCTGTGACAATGTCCCTGTGATGCTAAATTTTATATTTAAGTGTGTATAGGATCAGCGAACGTAAGCAATTTCCATGTGGAGGGATAGTCCTACACGTCAGCTAAGAGTCCAAGCTAGCCTGAAAAGCAAAACAAAAAGCTGGGCTAAAGGGGAGTGGGGTATTTGATGGGGGCTTACACTTAGATAACAGTTGTGCAGTTGTAATCTACCCTGGGAGAGGAAGTAGAGTGTTTCCCTCCAGAGTAGCTGAAATAAGGAGGGTGGTGTGGTCAGCAGAGAATATTCGGGAAACCTTGAAGCTGAACATTTCAAATCTGCACGCTAAATGCAAAGACACTTGGCACTCTCGCTGGCAGGCTATGCCTGCAAGCAGAGGACTAGGGTGCTTCCTGAAGCAAGTCATCGTCTTAGAATATAATTTACATATGCTACTAAATTAGAAGTCCTCCCCAGACGTGATGCAGCAAGACTAAGCTAGAGTGAACTCAAAAATATTCACTCATTACACAGCTTTCGCTCAACCTTTATTCTTTGTTTTGTTTGTAAATTGCCTTAGTCACTTTTCTCTCGTTGCTGGGACAAATACCCAACACACAAGCCTGGGGGAGGAAAGGTTTATTTAGATCACAGTTACTGGAGGTTTCGTAACTTAGAACAGCCATAATTAGGTAGCAAGGCCTTGAGACTCTTTTGTAGCCGGGTCAGGGGGCGGGCTCTGACAGAGCAAGCTGTCAGTTTAATGATTCAGGCTTCTCTTGGCCATGCCCATCAAGCCCCGCCCCTGGAGCCATGCTCTTGACAGCCTCATGACTCAAATGAGACTTTGGGGGGACAACTAGATACAAACGACAACATAATTACAGCAGCAGCAGAAAACTAAAGGCTGAAGAAAGTGGTCCAGATGAAAGCCAAAAAGCAAAATTTATAGTGAACAAGAAAAATGACAAAAATAGGCACACAGAACCTGGGCAGGAAGCAAAAGAAACACACTGACATGATTCAGGGGAGGCAAGACAGGCAGCAAGGTGGTGCACGCCTGTAACCCAGCTACCACGCAGGGGCAGGAGGATCACAAAGTTAAGGGCAGCCTGGGCCACTGATTGCCACTCTACCTCAAAATAAAGAGGACTGGCATGTAGCTCAGTTGTGATGCACGTCTCTGGTATGAGTGAGGCCCCAGGGTCAATGCCCACTACTGCCAAGAAGACAGGAAGAAGGACACAGGGGCAGAGAAATGGGAGTGGGGAGGGGAAGAGTGTGAGGAGCCAGGGGAAGAGGACAGGAAGGGGAGGAGGCAAGATGAGAAAGGGCGGAAGGACAGAAGGGAGTGTGGGAGGGAGAAAAGACAGAGTGTCCCAAATAAGAATCGATTATAATCAAAGAGACTCTGAGCATTCAAAAATACCCTTTGAGAATTAAAAAAAATAGCTGAATATGAAAAATCTAATAATTGGAGGTTATATTTAAGTAAATATCCCAAAAAGTATAACACAAGGACAAAGAGATGAAAGTGACGCAAACAGAAGACAAATGTGTCTAAGATAAAGCAGAAAGATGTTTCAGAGGGGAACAAATGAAAAAAAGAAACAAAGGGAGAAATCCTCAAGCAAATAACACAAGAGATTTCTCAATATGTAAGAATAAGTTGCTGCCTCTATATTTAAACAGCTCACTAAAGCAAAGCACAATTCATCTAAAAACCACATATTTAAATACATCACATTTATATCTAATATCTCTAAGGGAAATTGTTTTAACTTTCCAAGGAGAAAAATGAAGTCCAGCACAAAAGAACAAAAGCCCAAGGAGATAGCTTCATGGCACAAGTGCCTGCATGGCAAGTGCAAGGTCATGAGTTTGAACCCTGGTCCTGCAAAACAACAACAACAACAAAAAATCCTCCAATTTGGAGGGAAATTATTTTTTTATCCATTCTATCCCCAACCAATCCCCAAGTAAGTGTAAATAATAATGAATTTTTTAAAAAAAATAACCACAAAGAGCCTATGTTCCTCATTTACCTTTTTATAGAACACCTCTGTAAAATGTGGTCTACTAAAATGAATGTATAAACTAAGAAATCAAATATCAAGTAATCCAGTGTCCAACGTAAATATGACCAGGGAAATCTCATAAAAACAGTTACACAAGGGATTAGTCCAGGAAGCCCCAGTCCAGATAGAGCTGATATACTTGACTAGAGAAAACTGATTATAAACATGGCACCATGGCTGGAAAACTACATAAGTAAAAAGCACTTTTGTCAAACTAGAGAGACGTTTCTCAATTTGATAAAGAGCTTTTACAAAAAAGTCCAAAGCTAATATTGTATTTCATGCTGAGGAACTAGATTTCCTGATGAGATCAGGATTGAGGCAAGGATCTCTCTCTCCCTCTCTCTCTCTGTCTCTCTCTCTCTCTCTCTCTGTCTCTCTGTCTCTCTGTCTCTGTCTCTCTCTCTCTCTCTCTGTGTGTGTGTGTGTATGACTCCCTCTCATGTATTTGATACAGGGTCTCATTACATAGCTCAGCCTTGTACTGATCCTCCTATTTTCAGCCTCCCCAGTGCTAGGATTACAAAAGCGCTCCACCATGCCTGGACTCTGGCTGGCTTGGTGTGCTCAGGGGCGGGGCTGGTGCTGCATGTGGTGCTGAGGAGCAAACCCTGGTCCCTGAGCTTTCTTAAGCAGGAGTTTAGTCTGCTGAGCTGTCTTGCCAACTCTATTTTCTTAGTTCTTTTTGACATTTCACTGTAGTCGCTAGCTGATAAAATAAGACAAGAAAAGAAAATAAATGGGGTACAGATTGAGATGGATAAAGTAAAATTATTTGTTCACAGATAACATGATTGTCAATGTATATTATCCAGAGAATTGATCAAAAAGTCCTGGAACTAATAAGGTATTAGGGCAAAGTTTCAAAAATACATAGATAACATGTAAAAATAACCCTTAATATTCTATATACCAAATATGAGCAAGAGGAACTGAAATTCAAAACAATAATTAAAAGGATATAGAGACATTTCACAGTAATGGAAAGATTGTGTATGGCCAGGATGTTGATTCTTCCAAATTAATTTATGGACTCATTGTAACCCCAACCAAAATTCCTAGAAGCTAGTTTGCAGACTGATTCACTGATCTGAAGTTTGTTAAGAAGAGGAAAGGACCCAGAAGAGACAACTCAGTTCCTAACAAACTAAAAAATAAACCAACTCCAACCAGCTGACTTCAAGACCAGCAAAGTACTATAGTAGTTGAGACAGTGGGCTGCTGAGGAATAAGACGACAATTTCTTCAGTGGAAAAGAATAGAGAACCAAGAAGCAAACCCACAAAATCATAGTCAACTGATCTTTGACAAAGAGCTAAAAGCAATACAATGGAACAAGGACAGCTTTTTGCACAAATGTCACTGGAAAAATTACACATTACAGTTAACGAAATAAATTTACAGATTTTATACCTTTCACAAAAATTATCTCAAAGTAGACTACATGTCTAAATTTAAATAGAAAATCAAGATACTCTGCATAGAACAACCTCCAGATAACTTGAGCATTGTGGTGTCATTTAAGTGCAACACCAGAGGCACAGTCCTTAAGCGTAAGAATTAATAAGCTGCCTGTATCATTATAATTAACAATTTTTGCTCTGCGATAGACAGTGCTAAGAAAAGGAGATGGATGAGGCACAAAAAGGGAGAAAATACTGAAGAAGTCACATTTGTAGCTACCATGACACTTCACGAGGGCTGTTTTTCTAAAAGACGTCTGAGAAAAGACTATTTTCCAAAGTACACAAGGAGCTACAAGTCAACAAGGAAACAAATCAAATAAAATTGGACAAAGAACCGAGCCCCTATGAAGTTACACAGACGCCAAACAAGTAGGTGATACGATGCTTGCAACAAAAGCACCAGAGTACTGTAAACTAAAGCAACAGTGGAATAACACTGTCTCTGTCAGAATGCCCCCAGTCTAAAAGACTGAGAACACCTGTGGGGGTGAGAATGGCCGCTAAGAGCAGCTCAGTTACTGAAAATGGCTCAGTCAACGCTATGTTGCGCAGACTTCTTAAGAAGGCAACTTGGATATGGCTTATAAAATTAAACACACTCTAGCAACCACGCTCTTTGGCACTTTTCTACACAAAAACCTGTACACAGATATTTGTAGCAGCTTCATTCATAATTGCCAAAACATGGAAGTAAATAAAATGCCGTTCCATAGGTGAATGGATAAATGAGACGTGGTATATAATCCAGACAATTGGATGTTAGTCAGCGCTGCAAAGAAAATGAGCTGCTAAGTGACAGTAGCCAGTCCGAAAAGGCTTCATACTATAGAATCTGGACTAATTATATGACATTCTGCAAAAGGCAAAGATTCAGACAGTGGACATGTTTGTGGTTATCATGCAGTAGTGGAGAAGGAGGGAAGGATGAATACAAGGATACTCAGGAGGTTTTAGGGTACTGGAGCCATTCTGCATGGTACTCTGGGTACTGGAACTACAGAGCAGAGTGCTATGACTTACTCTGCCTACCATGGATTTGGGTCATTGCAAGCATGTCTAAACTCACACAGTGCACATTAAGAGGAATGCTAATGCAAATTAAGTTCCTTGTTCAGGACAATGGTGCGTTAGGTTCAGAATGTGGAATAGACATGGTAGGTGGCAAAGTTGACAAAGCGAGAGCTGTGTGCATGGGCAAAGGAGGCTATGACAGGGACAGCTTTGTCTCTTCAGTTTTTCTTTCTTTTTAAAAATGTATTTGGTTGTTACAGGGTCTCACTGTGCAGCTTGGACTTACAGCGATCCTCCTGTTTTCAGCCTCCCTAGTGCTGGGATTACAGGTGTGCGACACCATATCCAACTGTGTGGCCAGCTCAGCCTGCCCTGGGGGTGGGGTGGGCACAGCATGGTGTCAGGTGCTGCTTGCCTAAGCTTACCTAAGCAGGCACTTTAGTCCACTGAGTGATCTCACGGGTCTCCCTTCTCAGTTATTCTCTACCTCTAAAACTGCCATGAAAATTAAGACTGTTAGAAAACAGTATTGCTCTAAAAAATTGCTTAAACAAACCCCATAGGCACAGCATATTGATTCCCATCCTAATGAACGCTATTTATCCAGTTGTGAACACTGAAGTTTTGTTTTAGCTGAAAATGATGATGAACTATAATGGGAAAGTGGGAGAAAGAAGGTGTGCAGGGATAGGAAAAAGATCAGATTTTCAAAGGCGATCAAAGGATTTCGTAGATAATAGCTTAAAACTGAGACACCAAAGAAATATACATAGGCCATTCAGACACATGGACATAAATAGAATCAGCTGAAGGACAAAGAAGCAACTGCCATAGGAGAAAAAAAATAAGTCAAAGCTGTTGGAGAAAGATGCTATTTTAAAATAGATTTTGAGAATTATATGTGCACATTATTTTCATTTTTTTTGAAAAACTGATATCTGCTGGGGAGACAGCTGGGTAGTTTAAGTGTCTACCTGGCAAGCGCAAGGACCCAAGTTTGATCCCCAGTACCACCTGCTAAGCCGGCCCTAGAACTCACTCAGACAAAGGACTTCTGTTTAAATTGTACAAAGAACTAAAAAAAAGTTCAGACCCCAAAATTTAAAGATCCAATCCAAAAATGCGCTTTTGTGATGAATACACACTTCTCAGAGGAAGACATACAGGTGGCAAATAAATACATGAAAAAATGTCCCATACCACTGGCCATTCAAGAAATGTAAATTAAAATAACATTGAGATAACATCTCACCCTAGAAAGAATGGTTATCATGAAGAAATCAACAAACAAGAAATACTGGAGAGACTGTGGGGCAAAAGGAACACTTCTCCCCTGCTGGTAGAAATGTAGATGTGAAATCAGTGTGGAGACGCCTTAAAAAATTAGGTCTGTAGATCCATTTAATCATGCTATTCCCCTTCTGAGTATTTTCCTAAAAGAACCAAAATCATCATACCATAGTGATAGATGTGCACCCATGTATATAGCAGCACCATTTGTCATAGCCACATCTTGGAAACAAGCAAAATGCCCATCACTTGAGGAGTGGATAAACAACATGTGGTATTTTTATCCAATGGAATACTACTTAGCTATAAAGAAAGATAATCTTAAAGCCTTTATAGGTAAGTGGACGCAAGTAGAGGCTATACTTATAAGTGAAATAAATCAGGCCCACAGGTATAAATATCATATCATCTCCCTAGTATAGGAATCTGAAAGAATCAATAAAACCTGAAAGTTAAATAGATATAGTAAAACAGAAAGAAACTGAACCTAAGAATTAAACAACAAAGACGAGGGAAAAGACAAAAGATAGGGAAATACGGGCTGGCTGGGGTGGTTGTTCTAATAATTTCTACCTGTTTTTTTTTCAGAATGGCAGTTAATGTTCACAAGTTTTACCTTAACTAATTCCGTACACTGATATCTGCTATCTTAACAACTACATCAAAGATAGCAATGTGTAATACAAGACCCATGGTTGGGGGGCTTGTCAGGTAGTTCAGTTGGTTAAAGCACATGATTTGCCAAAGTCAGGAACCAGGGACTGAAGTTCAATCCCCTCCTCCACATGAAGCATGAGACCTGCCCTTAAAGCAGCCTTAGCCAGCCAAAAAACAAAACAAAAACAAAACAAAACAAAATAAAACAAAAACAAAAAGCATGGTTGAATATCTCTCATCTTGGTCTTCTAAATGTGTACCATTTCTAATGTCTTATCAATTACTATAATCTCTTTAAATTTTTTTTTAAAAAGACAAGGAAAACAATAGGATTTCTTGAAAAAAAGCATGAATATTCAATTATTTGTCCAATCTTACCTGACTATATCTGTTAATCTGAGCAACAGATATGACAGAGTAGATAATATAACAATCATGGTGAATTAGTTATTCCTGTTTTCAAAATCTGTAACATATGTATTGTATATTATTTTGTTTCTGTCACTTTTTTCTATTTGTTCTTGCTTCTGTTTGTACTCTTCAAAATTAAATTTAAGCTAAAAAAAAAAAAAAATCCTTCCATTCTGGGAGTGTAGCTCAGTGGGAGGGAACTAGCTTAGCATTCTTAAGGCCCTGGGGTTGATCTATAGCATTGTTAAAATAAATTTTAAAGTGAAAAAGTAAGAGAAAAAGAGTGTCACAATGTCCTATAATAGACCATAAGAGCTACACAGCCATCATATAACATAGCAGAAGCTATGAGTGCCCAAATAAGGGATGTTCACAAACATTGCCATTGTAAAGACAATAATACAAGACAAGAGTATAGACTGCATGCTTCTCTTTTTATAATTTGCACTTACATAGTTTGTAGGAACTATGGATACAAAAAGCAATTCTCGGTCTTCAAACAAAATCCAGGTCAGCATGGAGGCACACATGAAAGCGGACAGCTGAAATAGATGTATTTCTATTGAGGTCCAGAGATTCTCATAGGAACACACATCAGAACCACTAGTGGGACTTTATACCCTGTCAGGAAGGATTCCTGACAGAAATGCTCCCAAAATGCTTGTCAATAGTCTTTAAAGGTCTCACAAAGTGTGGAAGCTCCTCTCAAAGATGAATGGAATCTGTGGTCTACCAATGGTTAGACTGTACATGCTAACTACATACCAGGCTTCTTTGCGGGGGACTATCATTTTCTCATCAATGCTGAGCAGATGAGGTGGATCAGCAGCTGTACTTGGAATTTGTTTTGCTTCATTTTGGTTGTGGAGGTTGTTGCTGATGTTGTTATTCGCAATACCAGGGACTGCACCCAAGGACTTTGCACTGAGCTGCATCCCTAGTCATCAACTTCTTTATCATCATGCTCATTCATTTTTCCTACAGGATCTGACTTGGTCACCCTATTGCCTAAGCCGGACTCACATTTTCTAGGCTCTAATGAATAAAATGGACAAAGGAAATAATTATTTTCTAAGATTCGATGATACAGAATCTTCCCAGCAGGAGTGTCTGGGAGAATCTTGAATGAGCTGTGGGTCCCTGAAGAGGAGAATCATGAATCAGTCTCTCGAGGGCCCAAGAGTCCCTGTGTCAGTGGTCACAGACTTGCCTCTCCCTTACCTTACTGTGTGTTTGCAGGTGGCAGGTCCACAATTGGTATCAAGTAAAAGTTTAAATAGTAAACAAGTAATGTGACAACTGCGAGGGCTGGGTGACATGCACACCATCCAGTGGATATTCTTTACCCACAGAAAGCTGAGAATCTCCCAGTAGCCTTTCATCCAACTCAGAGGGCCCATACCTGATGTCATTTTTAGAGAGATGAACCCTAAAAGCCTGGCTCCCATGGTAGGGATGATCAGATGACTCACTGGGAGAGGAGACGCTCGGACAGCAGACACTAAAGGCTGGTATACAGCCAAGCCCATCCTAAACTAAATGCCACCGTTCCTTCCCCAGAAACAGGCCAAATGCTTTGCTTTTAATTCTGTGTGAAGTAGGTCAATGCCAGTTATCTGAGCCATGGGTCACAATGACTCTAGTGAAAATTTGTGTTGGGGAAGAATTGGATGCTCTCTTTCTGCACTGCTGCACTTAAGAGGTCAAGTTGCAGTGAATAAGCTCTACAAAGTGAAAGTAAACAGTGCTTAGGTGAAACACACCCCTCTCTTGGGTGTGAATCTGACCTCTTTGTCATGAATGAGGAAAGATACAAAGTCTATTATAATACCTTAATTTTCAAATAATTTTATTTTTAGCCCTAAGTATTAGGGGAAGAAAATAATTTTCAGGTAAGGGACTCTTGGTGGGAATGGAATTAGTAAAGGAAAGGTGCCTAGGAACTGCCGGCGGACATGGTCCCCAGCTCTTGTGCATGCTTCTCATGGTCCTGGCTAGTATCGTGCAATAGATTCTGGCAGGTGGAAAGCAGAACCCTCCTAGGTGGAGGACAGATGGAACCTTTCCTCTTCAGCAGAGTAGGGTGACACTGGCTTTGTTTGTCTCAAGCACTGTCTGCATTAGTAACAACAGGTCTGCCTCTTGCTTTGGTTTGCCTGTGACACTGGGATCCCATCTTTAAAAGGTAGGTCAGTAAATGTGCTGTGATAAAACCAAGGTTTGTCCTCTCCAGACTTCAGAAATGGAGACTTTCAGTAAGAAGATGTGGAGTAATCATAATTACGATACTATATGGCTGTCAGACATCACAGAAGGCAGCTACAGACAGCTGATAATTTAAAGAGGAAAAGTAAAACTCTTAATCACAGTAGGAGACCATTTTGATCCGCCTTATCAGTCATAGGTGTGAATAAATGAGTGTTGAATTCAGCAGGAGCCTGAGAGAGAAGGAATAGCTAAGTTGTTTCCACTCAGATTTTTTTTTTTAATCTTAACTTCCATTACAGAATTGAGTAGTCTAATTGCAATCTCTTTGCTTTAGTGAAACTCAAAAGAGGGGGTCCCCAAAGTGACAATATCTCAGTGCTCGTGAAGTAAAAAACACCATGCTTGGTGGTGTACCCAGCTGAGGCCAGGCTGGGTAAAAGTGAGGAATTTTCATCAAATAGATGATCAGTTATTGGAGACTAATGGGAAAAAATGTGTCTCTTCTTGGTTGATTGAGTGAGAAGTAGTAGTCAGGACTTTTATCCTTCGTCTGTACTATGATTCACTAAAGCCTGAAATGAGTTTTACCATCAGAGAAATAGATCACCACAGGGACCTGTTGGGGTAAAACTAATATAATCAAATCCAAATTATCATGTTAATCAATGCAAGCAGTAATGCAGCCATTTTAAAAGTGTATAAGATCTGAAAATCACTAAATTTTGGTTACACAATGTCCTTCATTATTTGCAAGGTGTCAGTCAGGTCACCTTTGTGTTGTGGTTGCAGAGATGTGACAATTAGTGTGGCATAGGCAGGACCTTCTTCCTCACCAAAGGGTAAAGGAGAAAAAGGAGGCAGGGGGAATAAATCAACCTGGAGTAGAGATTTCTATAGATACATTCCTGAAGGTAAATTTAGTTACAAACCATTGATGTGTAAAGAGAAGATGGCCGTTTATTTTATGGAAAAAGAAACTTCAGTGGGGGATAAGTTCTCTAACCCGAGCCACACAGAAGAGGCCCCAGTCTCTTCTCTCTGATACTGAGTTCTTTCGGTCACACCACCGATCCAGGTGCCTGCACGTCGGCACTTAGCACGATGAACTGGAGGAACGGAAGTAAGTTCACGAAGTTTCTGTTAACTGATGAGAAAGAAACCTTCAAAGGACTGTTTAGAGAAAGGAAAGTGTTATGAAGATGGAATCTGGCATCAAGAGAAGGTTATCCAGGCCATGGAGATAGCTCGGTGGTCTAAGCATCTGTCTGGCAAGCCCAAGGATCCGGGTTCAACCTATCATGAACAAAATATATGCTGTGTCAGCCCCACGAAGCCAGCCATTAAAACCAGGCATGATGGTGCAGGCATGCAATCCCAGAACTAAGGAGGCTGAGACAGGAGGATCACTGAGTCCAAGCTGTATAGCAAGACCCTGTACCAAATCAACAAACAAAGAAACAAACAAACAAATGATTTAAAAAAGAGGGCTGATCTTTCAAAATGTAGAGTTTGGCCAGAGATTGGATTCTAATAGTTCTGGGTGTTTTCAGTACCAGATAATTAAGTATGTGGATTTAGAATCAAATCAGATTTGACTACTGCCTTGTCTACGTTGTTCCCTTACTGCGCTTCACCTGACCGAATAGGAAACTTACATAATCTTTCTGATGCTCACTTGCTCTACAATGAAGACAATAGGTGTTCCTGCCTTCTGAGCTCATGTGGAGGATTACATGTGATAACGTATACAACGTACTGCTCAGTGATGGCACATGGTAAGAGTTCAAGGGATGAAATTCATTACAACTATAATGGTAATCGTAAGGGCATCGCCTAGCAGGCGTTTGGGTTGAGCAAATCTACATTATTTCCCAAAGTTCGCTGCTGTGTTGCTCTGTTTTTCTTTCTCCTGGTAGACCTTTTTAAAAAGTCCATCTTTTATCCTGTTTTCTCTGCCTAGTTACTGCCAGACAGAGTCTCATGGCAAAAATATGTTTAAAATTTCCATTTACTTTAAATAGTAAGTCATAAAATTAATCAATTATACTTTACGAGGCTATTATGTTCCTGGGTGGTTTGAAGGTAAGAGTCTAAAACATAATTTGCTAAAGAACAATACAATTTTATCACATAAAATTCTATTTTCTAGACAAAGGAAAGGATAAGCCTGCAGTGTTCAGTTTAACATTAGCATACTTTCTGCTTTGGAAGCTTGGTTCCTGCTTCTTGTTCTTAGGGACTGCATGCTTCCATCCCAGCTACCACGTTACAATTTTTTTTTTCCTCACAAAGTGTGCTTTTTGAAACTATATTTTAAAAAGGGGCCATTCATTCTTGATCCAACATACACTGACCTTTGCAATATGGTACCTAATTCATTTCTAAGACATTCTCCCCAACCTTTTCCAATAAAAGACATACCTACCAAGCTAACCCCTCCGGCGCACTCAGGCTGTAACCTCTACCTCAGAAGTCCTTCCGCATTATCTTCCTGTACAGTGCACTATTTCTTTGGTGAAGTCAGTGTGATTATAGTCTACTGAGTTCCTACCATACCGAGTGTCAAGGATCTTGTCGGTGTTTATTGCACATAAAAGAATTTAATCTCTACTGCACTCCTATGGGGTATTAATACTATCATTTCTGTTTACAGAAGAGAAAAGTGAGGCTCACAAAGGTTGAAAACTGTGGCCAAAGTTGCATCAAGGGTAAGTGGAAGTGACTATTTTTGGAAGCTACTTCTGGTCAGTCAAAATTAATTCTGCTCCTCCCTTCTGGCACAGAACCTTGTTTTTATGGCCATTTCGGTGCTTGTTACAAGTCTGATATATTATACATTCCTTCCATTTGAATTCTCAGTTTCTAGCACTGAAGCTCTTATTTAGTGAGTACCGAAGTCCTGTTTACCAACTGTAGGAATTCAAATAAGAAAACTACCGCTACATTTTCCTACACGCTTCCTTAACACCGTGTGTGCTCTTGTATCTTAAGTTGGCTGAAGAATTGGGTGTAGAAACTGAACAGAAACGCAAGTGGTGAGATGAAAGCGCATAAACAATTCCAGAGAAGGCATACTTTTGTTAAATGCGTGCTTCAAGCCACAGCAGAACCAAATGCCGTACACTCTTCTAAAACCTGAAGAGCTCCTGAAGAATGTAAGGAGAAATTGAAAACATAAAGCATCGCTTTCCAAAGTCCAAAATTTTTATAAGCAAGCTCCCTGTTTTCATTTCTATACATTTTGTTTTATTTTTCAGCCATATATATTAGGAGGGCGAAGAGCCTCTTGAAACAGCTTAGCTTCTTTTTGGCAGTAAGTCTTTTGCAAAGACTCTTTACTGTCTCATTCCTCTAGGAAGCTCATGTCCTCTTCCCTGTCACAGGGAAACGGATGATGTATGACATTTCATGTCCTTCCTTGAAGATCACTTATCTTAGCTAGCTGTGTAGGTTTAGGGTCTCCACGCTACTGTGGGAAATCACCAGACACCTCCTAACGTAGCGTCTCAGGACCCACTTCAGCCTTCAGAAAGCTGCCTGGCAATAAGCAATAGTGCCTTTATTTCAAAGATGAAAATTGAATCATAGGACATTCAACTGATTGTAACATTGCTTTTATGATTTTTCGAGTAAATGGTTATTGAGCACGGTATTGCAGATCCCGAAAGAATAACACCAGGTCTTGCGCGCAAGGAAGTTCACTTTCTAGCTTGTCAGGAAGACATTTACTCAAATAACTGTTCTGTTCTATAATCCATCCAGGACTCAAGAAAGGTGATGGGTGGGTGGGGGCATGAGGGCCCCTTCTATCTAAGCCTAGGTGTTGCCGGGAGACTCTGTGGAAGAGGATGAGCTTCTGAGCGTGGAGGAAATGTCACCATTGGCTACCTGGCAGGCATGGAAGGAGGGAGGTGGGAGCCAGACCCACAGGGAGAAGAAAGAAAGTTCATGAGCATAAAGGCAGGAAGAAAAGGTTCAAAACTGCTATCCTTGAGCATGGGGCAATTAAGGATTTAAAAGCTGAAGTGGACACCACCAATAATTAAAAAAAAGTCTATAGCCTTTAAACTCATGTAAGTATATCGTAGAAGGGAAAAGTAGAAGTCTAGCAAAATTAAATGCAAATATATGACTTATTAGAAAGTCAGAGGGCCAGCAAGATAGCTGAGCAGACTAAGAACTTGCTCAGGCACCTGGGTTTGATGTCTGGCACCACACACTTCACTGACCGAGCCTCCAGGCGTGCTGAGCCAGCCATCAAGACTGGGCGTGGAGGTGTATGCCTGAAACCCAGCACTGTGGAGGCTGCAAACAGGAGGATCACTGAATCCAAGCTGTGTAGTGAGACCCTGCACAAAACACAGAAAGAAAAAGAAAGAAAGAAAGAAAGAAAGAAGGAAAGAAAGACAGGAAGGAAGGAAGGAAGGAAGGAAGGAAGGAAGGAAGGAAGGAAGAAGAGAAAAAAGTCAGATGTGATATTTGATAGCATCTCACCCAGTGGTGTTGGAACTTGGTACGGTTTGTGCCTAGTTGTCCCCCCATGCCTAGTAGTCATGGGGTGGGGACTTCTAGAGGTAGAGATTAAGTCATGATCCACTGGGATTATGGCTGATCCAGTGATGAGATTATGGGTCTGAATACTGCTGGGATTATGGGTGTGGCCTAAGGCAGAGAGCCTGAACGTAATATAAGAAAGACAGAGACAGTGTTCCATACCATGAACTGCTGCTCTCTTCCATGTGCCAGTTTGCCCCGGAGCCGGCCAAGTATGGACTGAAGCCTCCAGTAACTGTGAGCTACATAAACCTTTCCTTCCTTCATTTTGGCTGTCTCAGCAACAAGAAAAGAGTAACTGAGGAAGGCAGAACTGCTTCAGTAAAACTGTGAGGCCTTCTGAATACATCATAAGTCATGCGTACCTGAGAAATTAGTATCCAGGTTTTATTAAAAAAAAAATTTCAAAGGCTGATCACTTTAACAAAAATAAGTTTAAATTAAGCCTGTGTCCCAACCATTGAAATCTTTTCATACTGACATTAATTTTTACAATAAGTAATTGAGAATCTGTTATTTACTAAGCAAATTCCTATAATTGATGTTAGGAACTTGAAAAACTATAAAAATGCTCTCCTCAAGCTGGGCACGGTAGCGCATGTCTGTAATTCCAGCACTTGGGAGGCTGAGGCAGGAGGATCAGTGCGAGTTCAAAATCAGCGTGGGCTATGAAAGTGAGCTGAAGGCCAGCCTGAACTGCTGCATAGTGAGACCCTGTCTCAAAAAGACAAAATAAAATAAAATAACATAAAATAAAATAAAAATGCTATCCTCAAAAGAAACAAAGTCATTGTTGTTATTAATAATTATGTAGAATTAAATGTATTTTCCTGTAATGAATACTTGACAAGGCAAAAAACGTTCATCAAACTTCCAGAGTAAACCCAGGACTGCTGTATTTATCAAAGAAAAGATCCACTTTTGAAATCAGAAACTTAAAATAGAAAGAAACACTGTGATCCAGTGATAATGGCGAATTCATTCTGAAGAGAATATCAATATCCCTTTAGGCCTCAACTCACAGCACAAAGCCTCGGGAGCAGCCCTTCCTGAAATGTGGCCTCTGACAGATCTCGAGTCCTTCCAGAGCTGTCGCCTTCTGCGGTCCGCTGTTCAGTAGCCTGTGCCAGGGCTGGGGCTCATTTCTAGTTAGCAGTTTCAGCTTAAGTGAATTCAGGAAATTGCATATTGATGCAGAGAAGACTTATATTTTACTTGACACCATGGACTTTAAGGAAAGAGTGAACATTAAGGCAGCTGACACTGCTACTGACAGTCACTGTCCAGGATCTGCTGAAATTTAGCTACCAGTTGCTAATAACTCACTGATACTATCATGGACACATCAGCAGTATTTGGGGTTTTCCCCCCATTTTTGTGATATGCTTATAATAAAATTACGCTTGTGATACCTAATTAATGCACCCATGGTGACAGTGATGCTCTGTCTACCCTTGGAATCTCGGTCCTCATTACTCCCATCCCTTCCACCTGGTGCCCTATTACTATTTTGAAGTTACACTGAACTGTTGACCTGACTCTTATCGAGGAAGAAAAACATTAATTTTAAGGGAATTATTGTTAAGTCTACTTAACATTGGCTAAATAACATTATCCAGGGAGAGTATTACCGGGATCCCAGCATAACACTCTTCACATTTAGCTTTCTTCAGTTATTTACCCAGCTTTCAGAACAGTCCTCACCATGATCCACCATTCACACAAGGGAAGGTCAAAGGCTCTGGGATGTTTTCTCATGTTTGTTCCAGGAAATGAACAAAAATGGTTCTTAATTCTGAAAAAAAGAGGCCCTAGACCCTTCCTGTCTTTGGCCTTAACACGTATCTGCTTCATACATTTTTCTTTTATACACATATTGTTTGATTGCTTGTTTGCCCCACCTGTAAACCAGCACTAGCTATAATATGTACTCTCTTTCTCCAGGTACTCTCAAATAGTTTCTGATTCATAATCTTATTGTATATTTCCAATCACCTCACGGATTCCCTCTTTTTATGCAGGGTCTCACTCCGCAGTTCGGACTTGCAGCAATCCTCCAGCCTCAGCCTCCCCAGTGCTAGGATTTCAGGGCTGACATGGCATGAAGTACTGCGGATCAAATGTGGGACCTTGGGCTTGCCAAGTAGGAGTTGAAGCCACTGAGCTCTCTCCCCAGCCCTGATGCCTGCTTTTTTTTTTAAGAGCTTTTTATTTTATTTATTTATGTTTTTCTTGTTTCATAACCTTTATTTGCTTATTCACTCATTTTTATGACTGGCTCAGCCCGCGTCCTGACGGCAGGGCTGGCGCAGCATGTGGTGCTGGGGATCGAACCGCGGTCCCTGAAGCCGCCCAAGCTTTCTCAAGCAGGCGCTTTAGATCACTGAGCCATCCCGCTAGGCCCCAAAATATCATTAGGTTCCTCAGAGAAGATCCAGTGAATTTTGTAGATTTCTTTTTTTTAAGAACCAGGGATTGAACTCAGGACCTTGCACTTGCCAGGAAGGCACTTATGCCCCTGAGCTATCTCCCCAGCCCCCTGCTTTTTTTTTTTTTTTTTTTTA